>JAHWXV010631044.1:0-20468 GCA_024586415.1 Phrixothrix hirtus | reverse complement strand
TGTGTGTGTGTGTGTGTGTGTGTGTGTGTGTGTGTGTGTGTGTGTGTGTGTGTGTGTGTGTGTGTGTGTGTGTGTGTGTGTGTGTGTGTGTGAGAGTGTGAGTGAGTGTGAGTGTGAGTGAGTGTGAGTGTGAGTGTGAGTGAGTGTGAGTGTGAGTGTGAGTGTGAGTGTGAGTGTGAGCGTGAGTGTTTGTGAGTGTGACCGTCAGTGTTAGTGAGTGTGTGTGCGCACGTGTGCATGCGTGCGTGCATGCGCGCGCGCGTGTGTGTATGTGAACAGGATATCTCGAAAACGAAAAATCGTAGATAAACAAAATTTTATATTTAGTTTATATCCATCGTCACACGCGACTGCAACAATTTTATTGAAATTCAATAATCGGAAGTGCCACTTTGCTCTTGTCATTTTTTGGTTTTTCGAGATTTTCTCGAAATCGGCTATAACGATTTTTTTAAAATTTTATATTTAAATTTCTTATCTACTGCACATCAGATGTCAGGAATTTAGTTAAAATCTGAGGGCCGGAAGTGTCACATTACTTTAGTAATTTTTTGGTTTTTTAAGATTTTCTCAAATTCGGCTGAAACGGTTTTTTTAAAATCTATATTTAAGTTTTTTATCTTCTGCAAATAAGACGTCTAGAATTTAGTTAAAATGTAATGACCGGAAGTGCCACATTATTCTTGCGATTTTGATGTTTTTTGGGATTTTCTCAAAAACGTTTTTAACAATTTTTTTGAAACTTGCTACGGTTCTTACGCCGTTGACATCCTTTTTTGTGAACTTAGAGCTTTTCCTGAAAAAAATTGTTAAAGCGAGTTATCAGGGACAATCTCTTAAGTTAAGCAGGGTTTTGCGTGCGCAGTAACTTGGATGGGCGTTCGTTACAATTATCGTTTCCAAAATAAACGTAAATAATAATTTAATTATTTGTGGACACTATTTCCATATCTATGTGCATAAGAGAAAGTCGTGTGTTGTCTCACACTAGATTTTTTTTATATGTATTTCCTTCTAATCAATTAAATGCAGGAACTTGACAAAATAACATAATTTTTATGATGCCACGTTATACCAGTTTTTGCTCATAGCCTTTGTCAGTTTTGTTTAGTTCCACACTTATACCTTTTAGTTGTCATATCGCCATTGTTTTGAATATGACTGATACATTCTAAGCTGATCAATGCGTTTGTCACTGTGAAGATCGGCACGAACATACGACAGTTTTACACATTATCGTGCATTTCCTTCGTTTTTCTAATAATAACAAGCGTATGAGTGAAAAAAGAGAAAAGTTATCTAATTTCAATGCACGCAGATTATTTGATAAGAATACTGCGCGACAAACGAAATATTAAATACAAGTCATGCGTAACAAAGGGGACGCGATAATTCTGCATTGTGCTATTATGACTATAATTGCTCTCAGTTGGATATTAACGTTGTCGGGAAATATTCTAATTAAACTTATGGATATATTACCCTAATTATGAAAATACTTATTTCAGCCACTTTTTCTAATTAAATTTTTGAGCAATGATAATTTTCTAAACACAACAAATTCTTCCTTAAATTATGACTCCCACGTTAGGAAATTAATTTATAAGCCAAATACCACATATAACCAACACATTTCCATATTCTAATTTATTGGACACAATCATAATTTAGAGAAAACAATAAAGGTCGCGAAAGTAACTGCATTAGTTGCAAGGTTACAATAGTTTATTTGAAAATTATATAGGAAGGATATTAGAATAATTTACACCGAAGATGACCGCGCATTAAAATGTAGCACACTTTCAGTAATTTTATGAAGAGAAAATATGTTTATCAACAACAGCTGCTCTTAAATTGATGCCGGATAATTTACCCATTTCTAATATAATCAATGTTTCAGGTGTATTTGATAACGTTTTATATTTTCGTAAAAGCTTTGTAAACGTATAATAATCGCATTAAACGTTTTATGTGAAACTATAATTTGATAATATCTAGAATCTAGAATTGTTATTCCATGGTTATCTGTACGGATAATTAGTTTTCAGCAAAGCAGGATGTATTTCTTAAAGTATGTAAGGAAAGTCATGTAGACAAAATCTTTAAAATAGAACAAGTTCAGGTAAATGCTGGTACCCATACCAATCAGAATTGGTAGATATACCAATGAAAATTAGATTATCTCCAGTTCAATGGACACTGTTAGTTTGAAAGTTAAAACAATGTTTTAATAATCACTGTTAATATGGGAAATTATATAATTAGTGATGAGTAGAGCGTTTTAGGTAAACCTAATTGAAATAAATCTTGTAGGTTCAAAAATGTGCACATTTATAGATTTATAATAAAAGTAAAAATTGTTTTAAATAGTAGAGTAAAAAATATAACTCTAAAATTTGAATACGAATTGTAAGGCTTTATTTTTTTTATTCTAATAAATAACAGCTTTCTATCTATTTTCTCTTTCTGTTTTAGGCTGTTCTATTTGGAGCAATTCTTTTTTACATATACAATAAATGACATCCAAATGTAAGGAATCTAATTTTAAATCTACTTTCACAAATATCATCTGTTTAGTATCCGACCAATCAATCATTCATTCTTAAAAATAAAAAGTATACAAAACAAGATCAAGATACTATAAAGTAGGATTTGGTAATAAACGTAGCATTCTACAATTACGAAAAAAGTAATAATTAGCAATTTTAATTATTATTTGATTAATTAATCATTACAAATTAGCTGAGAGTATTAATTTTAAATATTTACGGAAGGTAATACGCACATACCATATTTGTGGCAATTAAACATTCTGATTTAGATAATAAATTGACTTCCTAAATTAATAATTTATATACCATTTTTAATGGTTATTTTTAATTATATTGTGTTGCAAAATTGTTGCTCAAAGTGCCTAAAGGGTTTGATATTATCCACTTCAGTATTTTCAACGGGTTTCTGTTCTAGTTTTCAAGTTGGTACATAAAAAATAATTAAAATTAAAATAATGTTAAAACCTGTATTATAATAATTTACGCGGTAATCGAAGTATTTCAAACAAAATTTGTAGAAATTGCCGCCACAAGAGTTAAATAATAATTATAAAGGCCATTAATTTTGTATTAATTGATGTAAATTAAATTAGAATAATGCAACTTGAATATTTAGATACTTTTCTACGATAATTTTAAGAAAGAAAATATCAGGTATTATTAAAATCTTGCATTTAAAATGAGCGTAGAATGCCCTTCCCCGAGATTTTTAATTCGGATGAGAAATCGTTGCCTGATCTTGTGAATTAAAATATTCTTTTTTGAAACGTGAAATGATAATACCCATGCATAAATATGAAAGCCTGCAACGACGTATGTTATGTGACAGTTGAAACATTTTAACATTTAAAATGCTTTAGTTGTGCGTGCTGTATTAAACAGAAGAAAAGTAAGACATTTAAATTATCTATTTATTACCAACTTTAAACATTATACATATAAAACATTTATTTTTAATAATTTGTATAGTACTATGAATATTATAATTTTAAAATAATCGTATTCCTTTGAAAATGAGTTTACTTGACCGTAAAATTGGGCAGTGTTCGTGATTCAACGCGTGACTAAAAATAGCTGTAACAGTAACTATAGAGGGTTTTAAATTAGAAAACTTTTTAATGGCTGGGAGTCGTATTATATTTTTCCCTGGACTTAATTTATTTGTCCGGTTCAACCATAATCATAAAGTTTACTCGCTTTCGGTATAGAAATTTCCCTTAGAACTTTTAAATTAACTGACGCAATTTAGTGACATTTGACAACGATATGCCTTAGGATATGAGAAACACACATCATGGCATGTGTGCTACATTAGCATTCAGGAATACTTGAACGTGCCGCTTCACGTTATGGTTTGCACCAACATAGCAGGCGTCACAACCTCAATTTCCAGCTGAATGTTTTCATTCAGTGTCATGGTCAGTGAATCGTTGTTGAACACTTTTCCTTAGGAAAAAATCCGGTGGTATAAGATCAGGCGAACTTGTGGCCAAAGTTCCTTGGAAATAATGCTATAAAAGAAGGAAGCCATTTCAACCATACTGGCATCGGATTTATGGCAAGTTGCACAATCCTGCTGAAAGTAGTCAGTACAAATTATCTCGTCCTCCAATATATTCACACACTCGTTGAAGATTTTTATTTAAATGTGGTAACCATCGATGTAAGGAATCAGATCTGGCCAATAATGCGTCAACGCGACAAAACACAATATCCAAAGTCTTTCAAGATGAAGAGATTCCTAATGCAATTTATAAGAATCATCACTCATCCAAATATGAGTATGGTGGGGATTTACCAGAGCACTTAGATGAAACTACGCTTCATCAGTGAACTACATGTAGTTCAAAATACTGAAAGCAATGGTTATACGCGAATTCCTTGATCTGGACCTTTTAATTGTTAAACATCAATAACACGGTATGCTGCAGGTAGGTTTTTTTTTATAGCTCTTTTACGTGTGCTTATGGATATTCCTATCTTCTACAATAATTTGCGTTTGCATATGGTACAGCGTTAACACTGTTTATAACTACAACATTAGATTTTTGTGGCGGGTTTACCTATAGCACGGCATTTCTATGTAAAAATATTAGAATTTTGGGAGCTATACCTTTTGAAATATTAATTCTCAAAAAGTGAGTATTTTCATGTGTCGGTTGTGTTTGGAAGACTATAGAAGAATTAAGACAAAAATTTTAGGTTTCAAACTTTTGAATTAATAGTTCACTTTGAGATATATCAGTACACAAAGTTTAAAGCGGAAGACATAAACCCTTCTAAAAAAGACTTGAAGTCCAAAATTTGAGCGAAAGCGTTGACCATCTTCTAAGGGCCATTTTGGCCATTTGCATAAGAGATAATTTATGAATATTACATACCGAAAATGCAGACCAATTTAAGTAGAAAAGATTGCTTTTTTACTCAATAAGATAACACTACTAGTACAGGAGTTATGAAGTTTTCTGTAAAGAGCTATTTTATTCACAAATTCTTCGCACGGTCAATCTAAAATGGCCGCTACAAAAAATCAAGACCTGTAAACAATGTTTATTCTTATTTTTAAAGTGTCTATATATTTGGAATATTATATACGAAATATAACAAATGTTTAAAAATGTTGAGCAACAGTCACTGGTTGATATTGTATGAATCAAATCCCTATTTAAACGAGAAAAACATTCAACTAATGGAACACCTTGATCACCAGAATCTAGACTTAACATCCAATGATATTGTTTGTTTGCGTAAGTTAAAGATGCAGTTGCGAGCTATGCATATAATTTCGGCTGTTGTTCACTTCAGTACACCTTTAAAAGTATGATACATTTTCTGAAAAGTGGTTCAATGGCATGCAAAAGATTATTAATTGTAACGGAGCATACCTTCAATATTACAATAAAACATTTATGAACTAAATAGTATACTATGCAACAAGTGGAAGAAGTTGCATTTCAACTGCGAGATGTTCGATACTTCAATATTAACGAGAAGAAAAAATATGTTTTAATATGTTAGACACAAAAATAAGGCACCTTTCACGTAATAATTTTCTGCGTACGGAAAAATCCTCACGGTTCTTTTTCCGTCCGTTTGTTGCACGGTAACCGTGCTGTGTGAAAGCTGCTATACATTTCTATGATCCACTGCAGCAGACGCACGGAAAAGATAGTGTAGAGGGCGGTCTGATGATTAGCCGGTTTCTAAAAGATGGCACCACTGATTACCGTATATATCATTTGTCAAATGCAATCTGTTATTTAGTTTATGTTTGACAGCCATAAAAACCGAACAACTTGTGATTGTGCTAAAATAATGGATAAAACGAATTTTGTGCATTATTTTTTGAATGGAAAAACGTGATCCAGCGATTTATTGGTTTGTAAAATTTAAACGTGGTCGTACAAGCACAACTGATGAACATCGTTCAGGTCGGCCAATCAAAGTGACCACCAAAAAAATGATCAATAAAATCTTTATCGTTTTGGAAGATCTACGAGTGAAAGTGCGTGAGATAGCTGACATCGTAAACATCTCAAAGGAACGCGTGGGTAACATTTTGCATGAATATTTACATATGAAAAATCTGTTGGCAAGATGGATGTCACGTTTGTTGGCAATCGAACAAAAACACATTCCTGTGATCATTATAAAGTAATGTTTGCTGATGTTTCAACGTAATGCAGATGAATTTTCGCGTAGATTCATAAGCGTAGATGAAATATGGATCCACCACTAAACACCTGAAACAAAACAACAATCAAAGCAATGTGTTGAAGCTGGTTCAAGTGCACCGAAGAAAGCAAAAGTGATTGAATCAGTTGGAAAGGTTTTGGAGACTATTTTTTGGGATGCACAAGGTGTAATACTGATCGATTATCTTAAAACGCAAAAAATAATCACAGAAGAGTATTATATGGCATTATTGGACCGATTGCACGTTGAAATAAAGAAAAAACCATCACATTTGGCAAAAAATAAAGTGATTTTTCACCATAACAACGCACCAACTCATGCATCATGAAAAACTCAAAAGAAATTGGATGATCTACGTTACGAATTGCTTCCGCATCCGCCCTATTCTCCTGATCTAGCACCCCGTGACTACTTCCTGTTGCCAAACCTGAAAAAAATGGCTTGGTGGAAGTAGATTCATATCAAATAAGGAAGTTGAATAGCAAACTGATGCATATTTTCCAGGACTTGATATATCGTACTACAAGGATGACCTAATGAAATTTAAAAAACGTCGGACGAAGTGTATCGAGCTAAAAAGAAACTATGTCGAGAAATAAAATAAAATGTTGAAGAAAAAGTTGTGTTCTCATGTTCAAACTGGCCATTTATCAGACCGCCCTCATACGAATTTTTTCCGTACGGACAAAGCCGTTGTGTGTGAAAGGGGCCTAAGGGAGCAGCTCTCGGATGAAGAAATGCTATAGATTTGCAACAACAAAGTAAGAATTTCAATTCAGGCGATGTTATAATATGTATAATTAGTGCTTGTAAACTGGATTAGTAGAATATATAAACTGATTTCTTTTATATAAATCGCTAAATAGGTAACCTTTACAGATAAACTTTTAGCAAATCTATTAGTATTTGATAATACTAATATTCTACAAATAATAGACTTTGGATAGATCTAAATTCTTTGCTAACAATAGAATTACAGAAATGGTAATAGCATTTAATAACATTAATTATAATAAACTTTCTATAGGTATACAATCACTTAAAAGCACAAAAAACTCAACCTTCAAGAAAGTGACTTTTCACGTTTCTGCGTGATGCACACGATAAACGTAACATTTATAGATGCAATTTTCTTTATCATGTATAAATCTAAAATTTTACATTCCATTCATAATTGATTTAAGAAACCGATAACCTAATGAGCAACAATCCGCAATAAATATGTACACAACTGTTGTAAAAGTTTATTAAAATATATATTTCCCTAATAGTTTATTCTCCATAATTAACGTATAGAACGTTTAAAATGTACTAAACTTCTTACATGCAACCTGTTGTTTAAAACTGAAACTGTGGGAGATAGAAAAAAATTGCTTAAAACGATCTCGTCTAGCGCCTACCGTGGTCGCTTTGGTTCTATTGCCTATAATAAACAATTGCCACGGCAAAAGGTTTCGATTAGTCAATATCATCCGATACGAAATTTTATTCTTTTTACAAATGCACAATTATTTTGATCCTTTATAATCAATATTTTGAGTAAAATTCAAACATTTTTGATCAAATGCAAAAATATTAGTTGGCCATGAAATGTCTTAAACATTAAAAATATTTAATAAGTGCATTGTTTGCCGTAAATGTAAGTAAAAACATCTACAGATAGAAGATTTATTAAAAAGTTTATATAATTAACGTTGTTCCTAAAATACAACATAATGTTAATTTTAACGTTTAGAGTAAAGTGAAGTGAGCATGGATTTGGATTTGTTGACAGAAGTAGTTTTGCAACATCGAATGACGTTTCAGTGTAGAATAAAGTAGTAAATAATCTAAATTTAAAATTTCCCTTATGTATTTTCGTTAAAAAAAGGTTGCAATGTGTCCATAAGGATTTCCCGGATTGCCGTATCTTACTTCAAAATCATTTAAGTTTTGTGTAATCCTTATTAGATATTGGCAGTTAGCACATTTAAAGTAAATATGTTCTTCCTAATTTTATTTATAATATCAACGCATTTACATAATTTCCTTTCCAACGATCTTATGTCCATGTAAAATAATATTTTTCTTGATCTACAAAAAACTTGCGTACAGCTTCTTGTAGACTGTCCGCCGAAGGAAAACGGCGTCCTTTTAGGTTTATATTCAAGAATTTGAACAGATAATAGTCAGATGAAACCGTATCTAGGTTACAGAATGGACCATATAGCTCTATGAAGTTGCATTCCTACAAAACTAGTTGAATTTTGGCCGCTATATGTACAGTTGCGTTATCATGCTCCATGGAGCAGGATCAACTTCCCATAGACTAAACGGGGTCATTTCCAATCAATTGCCTTACGTAAAGTTTTGAAAACACATCTGCGTTTATTGCGGTCCTTCTTGGCATATATTCGATTAGGAGAAAACCTTTCGTGTCTCAAGAAAATCGTAGCCATCAGTTTCCCAGCGAATATTTTAATCCAGGCTTTCTTCGAAGGTGGACACGCATTGTAAATCCATTGCATAGTTGCCAATTTTGTCTTAGGATGCCAATGATGTCCCTAAATGTCATCTCTAGTCACAACGGGAGTAAAAAAGTAGTATCATCTGCTAAAGTTTACATACGATTTTGCGAAATTTCCAGCTTACGTAATTTTTGATCAAGTGCAAGTAAACGTAAACTCCACTTGCCCGGTATTGACCTTGCCCATGTTCAAACTGTCATGTAAAATAGTAATAACGCTAGGTTTGAATATTTACTACAAGACTACTAATTGATGTTGACAGCTTTATGCGACGGTGTTTAAGGGCCATTGTTTCAATGCTTTGAATTAACGCTCCGTTTATTGATGGTTTAGGTCTTCCAGATTTCGGGCCACCTTTGATGGACGCACCTCTCCACTGAAACTGCTGAGCAAAATTTTATTATATAGGATGGTATCTGATCGCCATACACGGTAACCAGTCTCTCTTGTGTTTTCGATTTATTGCCTTCTTTTGTTAGGAATTAGTTACTGAAATTGAATTAAACTGTTTGCATAAAGTTGCATTAAGTGTCGTTATTTATCAATTCCGTGGTTATGTAGATTTCTTTTCTAATTCTCGTAAATTCTATCCTTATCAGCTGCTTTTGCTGCAAGCACTTTATTAAAGTATGTTAGATTTCAAAAAAACGTAAGTAGTCTAATTTTAAATACATTTTTCTATCTGCGGGCGGTTATACAAAAAAAATGTACTTATAAAATTTTTTAGATGTTTTACATCGTCTCATATTCTATTAATATTTGTGAATTTTGATTACACTTTTAAGAATTTCAATCAGAAAAATTGTCATGCAAAGATCCAAAACAACTAAAAATGAGTAAAAAGGATAAAATTTTCTATTAAATAATATCTCCTGCTAGATATAGTGTCATTTAAAAAGTTTAGTTAGCGATGCTAGCTGTTTGTTATGCGCAACAGAACCAAGGCTCTGGAACAGGCCATTCTAAATAAATACTTTTAATAAAATTTTTCTCAATCTCCCACCGTCTTTATTGCACACTGCCGGTAATAAGTATTTGACCGCCCTGTATATAATGAAAGGCAAATTATTGCTATAAATATTTGACAATCTGCTTATTGTTTTGTCGGGACAATAAAATAACGTTTTTTGTTAACGAAAGAAAAAACCCAAATAATATATCCATCCTACATTTTAATCTCTTAATTATATGAGATATATTTAAAATCCTTAAATAAGGTAAGACAAAAGGTATATAATATTGAATAATATTAAATTATAAAGAATTTTCCTATAGGGACTGCGGGATGTTGAACGCGTCTTTATTTTCCATGGGTCACTTAATTTAGCAAATACAAAGTACTATAATTTTAGCTATGGGGCAACACACACGTCATCAACGCATTTATATTGACCAACTTACAATGAAAATAAGCAATGCGTTAAAATACATGGCATTTTAAATCGTCCTTATGAGATATTCATAACTTAAAAACAAATTGAAGAAACTAGTTGTGTACAAAGTATAAACAAACTGTTCGCCCAAAAAGTGCGTGTTCTGTTAAAAACCTCGGTGCCGTACGTCAAAGTGTTTTAAATGATCTATCTATGTAATACCACATCGTTCACAAAACTTGGGCATTCCATCCACCAATTTATGATGAATTTTAAATCATAACTTTCATCTACGCTTATAAGATTCAGTTAACACAGACAATCATATTCAACGACGAAATGCATTTCCATTTGAATGGCAAATTAAATAACCAAAACTGCAGTATTTGGGGAGAAGAAAAGTTAGCGTTTGGCGTGGTTTTTGGAACAAAGAAATAATCGAACTTAACGTCTTCAGAAACAATGTTGATCATGCTGTTACTGTAACGGGAAAACGTTATAATACCATGGTTATTGAGTTTGTCGCCACAACTTGAAGAAATAGATATTTCTGAGGTGATATTATAAGTTTCACAACTCATGAATACACTGCATTATAGCGTTTAAAGTCTAATAATCGTGTAATTTCACGACGTGATGACAACGATTGACCATGCAGATCCTGCGATCTGCCACCGACCAATTCTTTCCGTTGCGATTTCTTGAATACCTCAAAACAAATATTTACAATGAAATACGCGCAATTAATCCGCTAATTTGTGGAAAAGTAATCAAAAATTGCAAGTGTGGAACCCTCGTTTGTGAAAGAAGTTGAGGTGATCATCTGAACGATATTGTGTTTCACATATAATTTTAAAAAACCAAATTCTCATTTCCGATCTAAAAACACGAATACTATACAGGATATCCGAATATTACACCGAAATCTCTAAACAGCGGGTTTGGCGGATGATTTAGAGGCGATTTATCGAAAAAAAGCTAGGTAAAAAATATTTAGTTTTCGAGGTATAACGCTTCAAAGTTGATGGAAAAAATGGTTATTTCTTTACTGTGACCAAACGAATAAACGAATCTTTTTCAAACTTGGTATGCTATTGCGTTACATTAGGGTGATCCTTATGCTAAACTATCGTCAAAACTTACAAATCGTATCACTTGTTTTCATGGATATGCTAGCTTAGTTTGTAAAAAATTGCGTTCTTGCAATTTTTTCGTAAACTTAACCACTTTCGAGAAAATCTAGATTCTTTAAAACACTAAATTCCGCTTAATTTACATTACGAATACAAACATTCTGAGGTGGCGGAGAAACACGCTACAGTATTGTTAAAACAAATGCAGCTAGTATGTTACTCTAACGTTTAATTAATTGAACGATTATCGATTTTGCGTGACATTTCTAAATCAGTTTTTAGTGTAGTTTTTCATTCGTTTCGTATCTTTTTTTTTATTATGGAGTATTCCTTCAATGAATTGGCAAATATGCATTTAATATGAGGATAGTGCCGGATAAATTGCTTGAGAGCAGCACGAACGCATGCTGAGAGGTTCCCTGATAGACGTGCTCCACATCATACAACATTTGCTGCCGTAGATCGAAGATTAAGAGAGTTCAAAACATTGAAAAAATCAACTGCTGATATTGGTTAACCACGTCAAATAACTGCCGAAGACGATGAGAATGTTTTTAATGCCATTGAAGAGAGTCCAGCAGAGTATTCGGAGAATGGCTAGACAAGTTAATCTTCTCAGGTTTATCGTTCATCGAACATTTTAGGAACAGTCCCTCCGACCACTTCATCTTCAACGTGTTCAGGAACTACTTAAAACATCATCCTCTGCGGTTGCAATTTTATGAATGGTTTTTTGTACAGAACCTTGTTTACTGATGAATCATATTTTACTAGTAATGGAGTTTTTAATTTCCATAATAACCACGTATAGAGTGACGAAAATCCAAAAGAAATTCGCCCAAATTGTTTCCAACGGCAATTTTCCATTAATGTTTGGGCTGGAATTGTTGGACATTTTGTTATTGGTCAAGTTGTCTTACCCGATAGACTAAATGGCCCATCATATTTAGATTTTCTTCATATGGTGCCAGAATTAAGCACCTCCGCATTTTACGATTCCTGTCAGACAGTTTCTTAATAATAATTATCCTGGCAGATGGATCGGCAGAGGACATGATGCTTCCGTGCCTTAGCTCTCTCGATCTCCGGATCCTACCCCGATGGACTTTTTCTTTTGAGGAACTTTAAAAGAAAAAGTTTATAGTAGACCCGTTACCATTAGGGAAGAATTGTGGGAAAGAATACAGGCACATCAAATGAAATTAGACGCACGCCTAATATTTTAAGAAACGTGCGAACATCTCTACCCCGCAGAGTAAACGCTTGTATGCGCTGCAATGGGGGACAATTTGAACATTTATTAAAATGAAATTAAGTAAGTAATGCGGTTGCAGATACCTTATTGTGATTTAGACTTTGACTATGGTGGTATAATTCAATTAAATGTTAATTGTGAGATCTTCTTTGAATTAAACGTGTTATAAAATGGCATTGCCTTAGAATTAGTTTTATTACAACATAACTAGTTTCATTTGTTTTAACAAAAATACGTCGTGTTTCTCCGCCACCTTGCACTGTTCATATTATAAGGTAAACAAAGATGAATTTAGAGTTTTAAAGAATCTGGATTTTCTCGAAAATGGTAAATTTTATGAAAAACTTGCAACAGGGCAAATTTTTACAAACTAAGCTTGCTTTTATGTATTTGCATCAAATTTGTAAATTGTCGACCGTACAAAAAGTTCTGAGCTTTTCAAGAGTAGCATACTAATGAAAACAAGTGATACGATTTGAAAATGTTAAGATACTTTAGCATACGGACCACCCTAATGTTACCCAATAGCATACTAAGTTTGAAAAGGATTCGTTGGGACACAGTAAAGAAATAATCTTCTTCCATCAACTTTGAAGCGCTATAACTCGAAAATTAAAAACTTTTTACTGACCTTTTTTTCGATAAATGGCCTCCAAATAATCCGCCAAACCTGGTGTCAAGAGTTTTCGGTGTAATAATTGGACACCCTGTATTTGCATTGTTTTATTTCAGTCCCTATTGGAAACTCCTTTATGAAGAAAATAAACAAATTTACTTTATAGCATACAAAATATTTTAAGTTGCTTTTAGGTAAGTATCCCGGCGCATTTATTGCATTTTAATAATTAAAATTCAGTAAATATAAATTATTGAATTTATTTACAATGATACGGAAACTGCTCTCTTAATTGTTAGTACCAATAAAAATACAAAAATATTTCAAAAAGCAATTTTATTTTTTTTCAAAGTAATTTATGCCCCTTCATAGTTGCTATACATTTATGAATTCTCTGAAATCGCTTATCAAAACAATCGACGAAGTCTGATTTTGGAAACTTCTCAAAAATTCGGAAACCATAGCTTTTTGATCTTCGCAAATTACAAAAACGTAGTACGGTGCCAAATCTAGATTATAGAGAGGGTAACTTTCAAATTGAGCTCTTCATTTGTAGAAGTAATCCAAATTTTGAACGGTCGTATGAGGTACAGCGTTATCGCGGTGCTGTACCAGAATCCTGCACAATTCGAACTGTCTTCCATTGTAACACAATTATTTCAAAAGTTTATGCTAGTCAAACTTAGGTATACTAATTTGTATTAACTGTTTGTTCACCATTAACATGAACTACTGCTACTGATTTGATGCGTATGAAGAAAACTATCCATTTCCTTATTCACACTTTCGCTAGGAACAATTTTTGTCTGCGAATTTTCATTTCAACAATCAGCACAGTAGATCGTTGTATCGTTACTAATTAGGTCCACGACGCCTGTTACGAAGTACCTCCATACAAATTTTTAAGCATAAATCTGCCCCATCTGCTTACGCCTGTTTCTATTGTTCATTTAATAAGAGGGATCCAACGGCTTGCATGTATTCTAATCAATGTTAAGGTATAATAGTATTTAAATATGTCATTCTTGTTGAATATCACGATAGATTACATTCCACCTCTACTATACATCTTGTCAACAGCTCTGATGGTGCTCATCACAAACAATTACTGCTGATTTTCCAGGGCGCAATTTGACATTGAATGGATTTCTTCTACGTTTAAATTCATGAAACGACTAATGTACAATCGATAAAAATGGGACAGTGTCACCAAAAGCAGTTCTTAAACTTTCAAAACTCTGATCATACGCCATACCCTTTTTGTAGATATACAAAAACAAAACTCGAAAAGCGTTTTGTTTGACGTCCATTATAGTAAACTTTAAATTTTTTGCCACAGATAGTTTTAGTTCAAAGTTTACAGTACCACAATAAATCTATTTACGGTGTTGGCAATTGCATATGCTTTCATAGCCTGTTGCAAAACATTTATTGAACAACCCATGCACTTACCGTAAAACCTTCAGAGCATTCAATACAAATTAAAGGAACGTTTAATTAAATATAAAAGCAACGGTAAATTTAAATAAATCACATTCATTTTAACAACTATGGTGCAATGCAGCAAAACTTTTTACAACTGAAGATTATTCAACACATTTTTGAAGCATTACTTCAGAAAATCTGGTACATACAGATTGACATTTAGAGACGACACTAATTGGCTAGCCTACATTTAATTTCCTTTTTGAAGAAATCAAAATTTAAATATGTAAATTTCTACTACTTTATTAACATTTTTGGAATACAACAAAATTTAGAAAGTTATTTTAATATTTTCACCTATTTCATTATGTACTTAGCGTGTATGAATCTAACTATGTACGCATTTTATACTTAAAATCCGCCATTCCTTATATTATGTAAAGTAATTATAATTATTATTTGTTTAGAATTTTTCAAATACCTACAAAATATGTATACAAGAATTATGTATCTTATATGGCTGTCTTTCCAGCTAATAATTCGGTACCCAATGATAAGGTGTGAATACTAGTATAATATTTCATTAAATTAGTGTGGTTGTGTAACGTAAAATATAGAACATATTTAATAACAATTTTGCAATTAATAATTAGGATATGTATAATCTATTTTATTTTACATATAAATATTAAATAATATGTTGAAAATGTACCGTTGACCATGAACTGATTCTTGTGAATTAATTACTAATTTGTAAACTTCATTGATAATAAAACTGGAAATATGCTATATTGTCTTGGTTTAGAAAAGTACCACCTCTCGAGGCAAGAATTTTGAATAGGGACGATTATAACAGGTTTATGTATTAAACTACATATACCCTTTTAAGAACTGTTTTACCTTTTTGTTATATATTCATCTCATTTGATTTGTAGGCACTGTATATTGCTTTATTTTCTGTTTAAAATTAATAACTATAAACTCCACTTCAGAATCTCAAATACATAGCACTACGATAAAAAGTGTTGTTCTAATTTTTTTAATTTTGCGAGCGCATAGAAATCCTATTTTAATTAAAATAAGTTGTTGCGATCATTTAAATTTAAGTTCCCAGTGCGATATGAGAAAAAATCATGTCTTAGCTTAATCCATTCTCAGTAATAATTATCTGTCAAATTGATAGTTTTAATTTGCCATATTTTACATAACGTTTTCGAGAATTTAAAAAGAAAAATATTTATTGTAAATAAATTTCCTATTTTAATTTAATAATAAAGTTCTTCGCACCAAATTTGTTGAAATTATTATTAGATAATTTGTAGTTATTTGCTTTGATTGACGTGCAACGGAAAAATTTTATACCCCACTGAGCACTGAAATTTAAATGATCGCATATTATTACAATTAAATTTGACAAACCGATAGCTGTACTTTTCTTGCTTTTGTTACCAAAATATTATGTTATATTGCGTTATTATTAAATAATAAAAAAGTCATAGTTTAATTTTCAATTTCATAACTTATATAAATATTAATACGCAGTTTACACAATTCTGTGAAAATTTTGAAAAAACGCAGGGAAAGATGTGGAAGAAAATATTAAAAAACCATTTATAAACAGGGTTTTTAATACATTTTTCAAAAATTTTCATGTCCGTTATCTTCAAATTTTGCAAGGTCATTTCTAATGATATACTACATATATTTCTTTCAGAATTTTTAAACTATAACTTTTTTTATTATTTAATAATAATGTAATATAATATATTAGTTTGGCAATAAAAGCAAGAAAAGTAAACCTATTCATTACTTAAATTTGGATATAATATAACAACTTATTTTAATTAAAATAGGATCTCTATGCGCTCACAAAATTAAAATATTTAGAATAATACTTTCACTGTAGTGCTATGTATGGTATTTGAGACTGTAAAGTGATGTTTATATTAACCTTAAGCATTTTAATAAATATAACGATGTATTTCTTTAATTCTAATTTTCTGTTCTTTACGGTGGGTTGCATAAAAACCAATTAAATATTTAATTACAGTTAAATACTTAATTGATAATTAAGTTCTAGACTAGAAATCTGATTAGTTAAATATTGTCTAGCCTTGCAAGTTGATTGGTTGATCGATTATTCATAATTAGGTATTTAATTAACCTATTTGATTTAATTTTTGAAAAAAGAAAAAATTTATTACATTTCTGAAATAGTTAATTTATATTCATTTTTTTAATAATTAAGCGTCATTTCTACACGTTGTTGATACGACATTATCGAGCTATGTGAACAGTTTACATTTTAAATTTTTACTTAAACCTGGTTGTTCAATCTTCCCTGTAAAATAACATAATATTGTCTTAATTTATAAATTAATCTTAATGAAAAATAGCAGGGTACATCGAAACTTTAAGGGCATATCAATACGCCAGAGGAACATAATTTTGAAAAAATAAATATAAATTCCAAACAAAAAAAAACACGATTCTATATTTTAGTCACTCATATTTAAAGGTAATACTCGAATACATAGAAACACTCGACGTAATAAGAGTTGCGACTGCTCGCATAAGGACGGTCATTACGGATAGGGTTTACATTTTGTTTGATTTGATTTTGTAGCGTTCAATAACATTAGTTATGTTTAGATAAGGCTACAAAAAACTCCGACTAAATTTAAATCTGAAGAATGCGGGCGCTAAGCTACAGGCTCTCCATATTTCTTTTGGTATTCGTGGACTTCCTAGGCGAAAACATGGGATATCAATCGTGTACAAATCACATATTCTATCGCACATTTAACAGAAATTCTTTTTGTTACAGTGGTAAATCGATTAATTAAAAATGCAGATAACTTTGATTATTCAACCGATTTGGAACTAAAATTGGCCTTACAATAAAATTATCCACAATTCTAGCTCAAAATTTACACAAAATTGGTGTTGACTATTGGTGTAGTAAATAGCAGGCAAATTTTCATTACATCAATTATGGTTATTGTATATGTCAAACACTTTATTTTTCGAAATAATATCTCGTCCGCGAATAAAAATATGAAGTAAAAAACCTTCATTTCCAACTTGTCGCAAAATCCATTCGTAAAATTGTGAGCAGCCTATGAACACGATATAGCTGATGCTCCGTTAAAGTTAAATGTATAACAGTATATACTACATTTACTCGTCAAAATATCTGCCAGGTACTTACAATACGGTTTCCTCCAATTATATCAAGACTGGCCAACCATTCTTGATATAATTTTAACTATATTTGTATCCATTAGTTTCACAGTCGAAGCGGTTTTGAAGCTAGTCTATAATGTATCTTTAAGCAAATGGCCTAAATGTAGTAGCCATAGCTAATTGTCTATTTTTGAATAATTCCTGATAACTTTTTTTAACACCGTTGTATTTTAATAGCATTTACATAAATTAACAGCATATCTGCAAATTTAATATTCGACAAATTCTCACAAAAGTACAAAAAATCAAAAACAAACTACTAAGGGCCAATTTCGCCAATTTAACCGTCGATTAGCTTAATTGACTAATTATTACCACAGCAATGATTGTAATTCAAAATTATTTCCATAGAAAATGATCATAAATTCGAAAAATCTATGTTTAAATGTGTTGGTAAAATTGGCCTTTAATGTTAAAATAAACACTAAATTTAAAACGTTTAATAGTAAGTAAAATAAAATAAATAAAATAGCTATTTGTGTATTAAGAGTGCAAAGTGCCACATTGTCGCTTGACACAGCAAATCGACACGCGACCCACAGCTGAGCGCTGCAAGCTGTCAAGAGTAATAATGTCACTTTAGGCTCGAATTACACTTAAGATTTTTTCTACAATGGCATTAGCTACCAGATGCGAAGTATTTAATTTTATTTAACAATATTTAATTAGTATACAATTACAATGAGTTAGCTGTTCATTTGTTATCATGGAAGACTAGTAGCTAACTACACTATAAATTTCGTCATCTGCGTACATTATAGTTTTAAATGTCATTTAGTCATAGCATATCTAGTATGTTTTATCGAGCGAAAAATTTACTTTGCCGCTTTAGAGCGGAAAAGCGATGCTCCCGAGAAAACGTCAACTTTGTGTTGGCATTCGAAAGCTTTGTATAGCGATTGTAGAAAATTGTAATTTTGAAAAAGTTTGTTCACATTCTGTAGATATTACACTAAAACATGGATTACTATCGGAATACGTATTTCTGGTAAAAATAAAACATTTTTGAATTATTTAAAAAAATTTACCCATTGATCTACAATATTACAGTATATTTCCAATTATAACAAAATTTTAAAGCAAATAATTACGAAATCCAAGCAAATATATTTTAACAATAAAATATCTTCTTCGCTGAACAAAGCTAAAACAGTTTGGAAAATAATAAATTCTTTCAGAGGTACAAATAAAAAAGGAAGAACTAAAAATATTAAGTTGGTTACAAATGAAGGAATAGAAATAGTAAATGCTTTACTTATTGCTAACCACCTCAATAATTATTTCGCATCGGTGGCTTCAAATTTAATGTCAAATTTAACAAATCATCAGACACTCCCTCATGTGAATATTGTCGCTAACACACAATCATTTTTCCTTTTACCCACAGATGTATTTGAAATTAGTAAAGTAATTACCAGTATTAACAATAAAAACTGTTCAGGATTCAATGGAATACCTATTAAAATTATACAAGATATACCCAGTTTTACATTAGATGTTCTGGTTAAATTAATAAATAAATCTGCTCAGTGGCATATATCTAAATTGTCTAAAAATTTTATTAGTTAAACCGCTTTTCAAAGGGGGTGACACAAAAGAGGTATCCAATTACAGACCGATAGCACTGCAACCATCATTTGCCAAGATAATCAAATTAATAGTTTACACACGTATGATGACATTTCTAAATAAGCATCAAATCTTATCCCATAATCAGTTCGGATTTAGGGCAAACAAAAAGGTCAATGATGCTATATTCGACTTTCTATTTGTTATCTATAATTCTATAAAGCTTTATCCAAAGCTTTTGACTGCGTTGATTACAACATTCTTTTGGATAAATTAGAAAAGTACGGGTTTAGAGGAATATTTCTAGATTGGTTCTATTCGTATTAATATGATAGAAAGCAGTTGGTTGAAATTACTCAAAATTCTTACGGTAATTCTGAATTATTTCGTTCCAGCATAATCGATGTAGTCAATGGAGTACCCCAAGGTAGTGGTTTAGGTCCTTTCTCATTTCTATTATATATCAACGATATTACCTTGATTGATTAATTTAACTTTACCAATTTTACACTCTTTACTGATGACACTACCATAACATGGTCAAATAGTAATTTATATCAATTATACTCAACAGCTGCGAGATACAACAAAAGATTATCTTAATGGTTTACTAATAATACACTAACGTTTAATATACAAAAACGAAAACCATATCCTTTTCAATAAGGGATGCGCTACATATACACCATTCCGATATTCTTATTAATAATACATCTATCTAAAATACAAATACCATTAGGTTTCTTGGTATTATTATTGACAATTTAAAATGGCATAGCCACGTATAATTTATCAGTGCAAAATTGACATCTGCCTGTTACGCGATCAAGATTTTAGTTATTGAAGTGGGACTCGAAGCTGGTATACAAGCATATATTTCTCTATTTGAAACTGTCTTACGTTATGGTATATCATTCTGGGGAAATACATCTTCTGATATTTAAATTCAGTATTCAAAATTTAAAAAAAGGCCCTCAGAATTTTGTACAATATAAGTTCAAGAAATAGCTGCCGTTTATTATTTATAAAAAGTAAAATATTAACTCTAACAAATTTATATATCCTTGAAACAGCCTCGATTATATTTAAGAATTTG
>JAHWXV010631025.1:0-18589 GCA_024586415.1 Phrixothrix hirtus | reverse complement strand
TTTTCTACACGCACTGTAGGTATAAAATAGCACTTTAAGGTGTAATGTGTCTAAATAAGTAAACAACACTTCGAAGCACACAAATATTCATATAATGGTTAAAATTCATATGATCTACACAATTAACCATAAACTCAATTTTGAACAAGAAAACTAAATAGGGCTTAAGTTCTAAAAACACAATAAATTGGTTAGCGAGGTAGCTAGGCCCAAATCCTATAGAAATACACGAGCAGCAGCCCTGTACACAGCTGATTGACTTGTATTAACGTAATGAGGTCTAGCGTTTGGCTAACGATATAACAATTTTTAAAAGGGACGAAATGCGTCCAAAAATATAATACAAGTGGGTACCCAGGGTATGGTAATCCTAAAATTAATAAGATTATCTACGAAATAATATTTTACAGGGGTTGAATTAAAATTACTCAAAACATAAAATGATTGACCAAAATAGTTTTTTAATTTGACGTTATCAATTCTGCGTCCATAACTTATTTATTCCTGTGATACATGGTAACTTTAGTAATTTAAATTGACATTAAATCGAATACTCCGAACTAAATTGGGGGTAATGCACCCTGATGGTTATGACAAACAATTTTCCCAGAAATTTCCCTCTTGCTGAGGTCATAATAAACGAACAAAGAAAATATAACGCACTTACAACAGAATAATTATTTCGTGTTCGAGAAGTGGACGAATCTTCTATTTTTAAGAACGATAACCCCTTTTACAGGTGAAATTCTACATACGGATAATGGCGGCCATTTCCTCTAGAGAGAACAAATCCGAAATTCGGTTATTTCTGCAATAGGCCCCTAACCTAAACAGATTCTTAATTCTTCAACGATAGCCAATTATTTCCTAAAACAAAGAATAGAAAAGCACTCCCGAACAACACTAACTTCTTCTGAACGTCTTTACTTAGCGAGGTTGTAACCGAACTTCTCTGTGCGTCGGTTAGATCACCCCCCGCAGGCAATGTCGATAATCACGTGATATTTTACATGTAGTCCCTCTCGATGGCACCAAAAAAACTAAACTTGATTTCTTAAAAACAATTGCCCGGATGGAATATTGCCGTTGTTTCTGCTTTAGCGAAATACATTATTTACTTTGATTATTACTGAAGGTAATTTTTACAAGTCTACGTTCTATATTTAGTGCTTTAAAAATGTACAATTGTTACATTGTATCATTATGCTGATGCAATGTTTATCCAGCTGCACAACCTTGCATTCTTATGGGATTTTACAAGTTGCAGTAATTCTCTAATTCTACGAGGTGCATAAAAATAATTTACAAAAAAGGCAATTTACGCTTAAATAATAGAATGTTTTTAATAATTTCTACTTTGAAATGAATTCGTAATTAAAATACTATAAGTAGGTAATATAATTCGTCAAGCAGATTGATGTTACTTAATTTAGATAATTTACACAAAAAAACCAGCGAGAGATGACATGAGTTAGGTCTTGTCGCCAATGTTGTTCTGACCTATACTGACAAACTATTTGAACTTGGCGTGGGAGAAAATTACCATTTGTTCATCGACAATTTTTTCACTGGTTTGCCTCTTGTAAATGAATTGAGTAACATAAATATACGACTCACTGGAACTATAAAAGAAAACCGATCTGGAAAATGCCCCTTGCTTGATAATAAACAAATGAGAAAGAAAGATAGAGGGTTTTATGTCTATCGTGTCAGTGATAATAATAATCTGTAAATGGCATGACATCAGTGTAGTGTCAGTTTGTTCAAATGCTATTGGAGTAAATCCAATTCATAAAACTGAACGGTACTCCCAGCAAATGAAAAGAAAATTACTGTACCGTAACCAGATTTGGTACATGAATGCAACCTAAATATGGAAGGAGAAGATCGTTCGGACTAGAACATGTCGTCGTAAAGGGTTAGTATCCGGCGGAAGAAGTAGTACATGCCTATTATTTTACACTGCATTGATATGGCAGTTCAAAGCGCTTGGTTGATTTCCAGAGATAATGGTGAGACAATGGATCTCTTGACTTTCAGCAGACAAATTGCAACAGCCGTTATTGAACAAAATAAACTTCGGAATAAGCCAGAACCAAGTAGACCATCTTCACCTATGACTAAGGTTAGCTATGACGGCGATTCCCATTTTGTTATAGAACAAAGTACCCAAACAATATGTGGCCTTTATCATAAACAATGTCCCACCCGATGCATGAAATGCAATGTTGAAGTACATGTAAAATGTTTCCTGAAATATACTAAGACCTAATTTTAAATAACATATTCACTGACAAATAGTAAACGTCTACAGACTACGTTGTATTATTGTATTTTAATAATCAAAATTAAATAAAAATTAACTGACATACTTTAACTTTTGAACATGGATGAGCCTACTATACCACATATGGGAGGGGTGGTTTCCAGAAACCCTTTCATGATATATATTTTTGTATCTTTCTGATAATTTTCAAAGGTTAGTGGTTATGTTTCTAATGAAAATTGTGTAAAATTCTGACTAAAATAATTTCAGGTCTAAATAGATTAAAGAAAGGAAAAATCTGATATGACACAACTCACCACTTTCTCTTACGGGCATAACTACACAAATATGTAAATGTCCACAAATAATTAAAATATTATTTACGTTTATTTTGGGAACGATAATTGTAAGGATCGCCCATCCAAGTTACTAGACACGTAAAACTCTGCTTAATTCCAAAGATTTTCGCTGATGACTCACTTAATAGCATTTTTCAGAGAAACCTCTAAGTTCACGTACAAGGATGTCAAAGGCATAAGAACCCTAGGAAGTTTCAAAAAAATTGTTATACCCGTTTTCGAGAAAATCACAAAAAATTTAAAGATCGCAAGAATAAAGTGGTACTTCTGGTCATTTGATTTGAACTAAATTCTTGTCGTCTCATGTACGGAAGATATAAAATCTAAATATAGTTTCTTGACTTTCATATGATGATTTGTTTTTGAGATGTGTTGTTCACAACTAATACTCCAAGTACTTCTGGTTATTAGAGAAACTTCTTGGTTAATATAAAACTAAATTAAGTAGCTAACAAATATACCAAGTTTAAAACAGTTGTTACAGCTGATTTTAAGGAAACCATGAAAATGAAGAATTCTGAAAATATTTAAAAATGACAAATAAAGTGGTACTTCTGGTTATCGATTTTAACCAAATTTTTGATTATGCATACAAAGGTAACTATGATCTGAAATATAAACTTTCATTTAGCTAGGTGTATTAGTTTCATAGTTATTTTAGTCAGAGTTAACAGTGAAAGTACTTCTGGTTACTCAATTTACCGAAAACTTTCTGAGTAACCACCTAGATTATATAAAAAGTTCTTAAATTTCTGACAAATACTATACATTTTAAAAAAATCGTTATGGCTGATTTCAAGAAAATCTCGAAAAACGAAAAATTCGGAAAATACTAAAAATGACAGAAATAAAGTGCTACTTCCTCTTATTCGATTTTAACCAAATACTTGATTTAATACATTAAGGCTGTTGTGACTTCAAATATAAGTTTTTATTTATCTAGGGCTTTTAGTTTCATAGTTATTTTATTCAGACTTAACGAAAGTACTTCCGGGTCCCTCGAGTTACGCAAAATTTTGTGAAAAACCTCTTTTTAGTAATACTTATGCAACAAAGTACTGTTAATTTTTTTTGTTTATCACGTTATGTTTGTATTTTAGGACGGTCGTCTACGTGACGCTGATTTAATGTAAGATTCAAGGTAAATTCTCCAGATATTTCAGTTTCTGGAAATTCTTTGTGAATGTTATCAGTTTGTCGTGTAATTCCAATAAAATATTGTCTGGGTTTATATCTTTGAACGGACATTCTTATATTTAACAATATATAAATCATCTTCATTTTTAAATGGTTTTGGAGTACCTGGAAGTTTGTCTCTTTTACCTTCGTAGATTTGTTTCCTGACGAGTATTTTAGCATGTGCCGTTTCGCGGCTTTCCTTATTGGGATGGTTTGCACTTTAAGGCACCTGCACAAACATTTTTAGATTGCCCATCAGACACTTCATGATGTTGGTGACGCCTTCGTTTAAGATGAACAAACTCTTAACGCCTCCAATAAGATCGGATCGTACGATTAGGATCTTGATGTAGTCGAAGGCCTTCGGCTTGGCGAACGTTTGCGTCTTGGACAGTTCTTTTCGTCACGGAGGTTGGTACTTGGGATTGAATGCCCTAAGCAGTGTCGGCTTAGTTTGAGTTCTTTTTCTGTTCATATATAGTATTGTAGCTAGGGTACCGTTGGCATCCTTTATAGTTCGCGATATGATTATCATTGCAGTTGATCCAATGCAGCGGATGTACCATAGGTTTAATTATGCGTTTGTTGAATGATTTTGCCGGCACTTTATGCACCTAGGATTCGCACGGCAGTTCTTTTGTGAGTGTGCAAACTTCTGACACTTGTGACATTGAATTATACCCGATTCTTTCTTAGGAAATTTTACTGATATCAAGGACTGCTTTGATATCATATACTTTCTCATCGCAGTCGCTTCTTTCCAACTTCAGATAATTTAGGGGCAATGGCACCCTATCTGTGGCGTGGCGCCCCCTGCGCACCGAATTGGTTGACAGATCTTAATTTTGGAGGTCTAGGATCTCCCTATCAGATATGGGTTTGGGTTGTCCTATGAGTACTACTCTTAGTGTTCTTCCCGCTCCAACTGGTAGGTGTGGCACGGGACCTCTTTAACATCTAGGTACGCTGTGATGCCACGGATTTCAGTTTATGTTAAGGACGCAAGCTGATTCTAAGCGCAGTGTTCTTTGGGCTGATAATTGTCAGTTTTTTTATTAGCAAGGTCGCCAGCGATTTCCGACCAGTTGTTGCTTCTTAGGATGATTAGAGGTACTTTCTTCGAAGCCTTTCTTGGTGCTGGTTTGTCGTTTTTGACTACCTGCGAGGTCTGTTGAGTAGCATATGGTTCGTCGTCTGACATATCTTTGTATCGGTTTTCCATCTGGATCTTGTGGGCGAGGCCTTTGGACTTTCTTACGCTGGCACGCTTTAACTTTCGTATCTTACCGTATTTCAAGATGAAACCGTCTGAGTTTGTCGCTGTTATGTGAAGTCTTCTTCATTCGAAGAATATTACAGGTGCAAACCAGTGCGTTTGCGTATTGCTAGGCACTCGTACCTGGTTCAGAGGGGTCGCTGGTTCGATATTTTTAACGTAATCGTATGATTCAAGTACTATTCTCTTTTATCGTGTAGTGGTTTGATTTGTACCTTCCCACGTGTACTTCGTGAAGGATTTCTTCCGGAAAGGTGCATACCAGGGTTAACGATGTCGCGATTTTTGTCTTTCCTGTAAAAAGGCAGTATAGCGATTTCATGGACTTTGTTCATTTTCAGATTTACCACAAATAGAATTTTCATAGTCATTTGTACTCTAGGTTTTTGTACTGAACCCGACCCACCACTACATGTAGCAGGGGCCTAAGCTTCAGCACAGAACAGCTTAAGTGTAAAACGGGCTAGAACAGCGAAAGTCGACTGCTCCGGAGGGAAGCCTAACTTCACTCAATATTTAAATATTATTAACAATACTGTTTCATGAAAACTCGATTTTTTGCTACAGTTTACACTTTAAAAACACTTCGCGCCGAAAGTCAATCCACTTTTACAAAATAGTTTATAAATTTAGGGATTGTACTTTCATAAGTTGAGTAATGTTACAAGCCACGATAGTGATAAGTTCATTCAGTTCGCGGCACCTATTCTTCTGAAGGAGCGACTTCTGTCTGTTATTAATTTTTTTAATAATTAGGTTCAGTATCAGCACTCCGTAGCAGTGCAATATTGGTCACCGAATTTTCCTAGAAAATAGGTTAGAACATTATTTAGTTCCTCGGTCACTTTTGATTTTTAATCGTAGAACTATAACAAAAGAGTTTTTGCAGATGTGCTTTAGGTTTTATCCAAATCTAACATTAAAATTTGCCCCAAGGACTGCCAAAATATGATTAATTGCGTGACTCTCATATTTATTGATTTTTTTATTCTTCTACAATCATTTTGTTCAATGTACTTTACAACTACCGTTGTCCCGCGGTGCTGAAATTTTTCAGCTAAAGCTGAGTAATGACAATGATTTAGATTAAAATTTCATTGTCGGAGTAATCGACTGATTGTCTTTAATGAGCAAAATCACAATTTCTCCACGTTCTTGTGTATATCGATTTAGCATTAAACATTAAATAAAGTGGATGCAAAATGAACGATGACAAGATGGCGCCTACTTTAAAACGTATACCGTATTAAAACCTTCCGATTTAAACTATTCGGAGTTTTGCTCAACATATATAATAATATAGCTTCATTTTCTTTGGTTGCTTTTATTCTTTAATTTTTTAGTTAGATGATTTTGTAGTAGGAACCTCGCTTTCGTATAAGTTGGTTAACTATTTCTGTAAATATGTTGTTTCTTATTGACCTTTTAAGCTTTATGTATTTAGAACTAGGTAAGTGTATTTAGTTTGCCTGTTAGACTTGGTTCAGTGGGTACTAAGCAAAACATTTTCATGTAGAAAATTACTTACTTAGTTTTAGTTGCTCTTCCTGATGACTTGTTCCTATGAACGACTTGTCGTTAATATATTACGAATATTCGCTATTCACAAATAGAATTTGCTTCAAGTTGAGCAAAAAAAAAATACTCGTCAAACCAACCGGAAGCTATTAAACAGAGTTATTTAAACTTGCTTTTAATTCAACATTTACAAACTGGCAAACAAGGCATTAAATGTTTACGGTAAGGTTTTAATTTGCATTCATTTTCAACTAGTCAAATTGTTCACTATTAGCACCAAATTATTTCCGTTTTATTATCCTGAAATATTTTATTCAAACGAGAAGGGTAATCGATTGTAATAAAACGTCACTATTATAAAAATAGCTTTTAAGCAATCTCTTATTTACAAAGTATCGATTCCAACTGAAAAACGTAGGTGGATACTAAATTTTGATTGTAAACAGAACGCTTTATATTATTAATTAAAATCAATATGACATGTGCTGTTGTTTTGAAATTTGTAAATATTAGGTTCTCCTTCTGGAATTTTAAAATTGTATTTAACATTACTCTTAATGTATAAATTATAGACGAGATGCCCGTTTATTCTTGCTTTATCAAAACTGTATATGAATAAATTATTTGAGGTTTTCTGTGTACATTTATTTTTCTTTCAAAGAGTTTTAAAACAACTCGATGAAAATGTGACAATCTACAGGGTTATTTTGAAATCCTCTAGAGAATTTAATGCCTTGGAGATCTTACAATGATATATTTTCCTGCAGTTTCAGGGATTTTTGATATCTACTGATGTAGCACGATAAACGGGTTTTGGACAGAGAATTTTAGACTATTGTTGAAGTACTTTGGGCATTAGCAGCCCAACTTAGTGCAGCTTAACAACTACTGTCAAAACTTTTGATTCCACCAGCATAAATTTAAAACCTTGCTTCGCAAATCTGCTCTTGAAGTTATTTTAGTATAAACGAGTATGACATGAAATGTTATATATAAATTAGAGTTAATGCACTGCTTATTTTTAGACTCAGGTCAATATTAAGTTTTTGTTTTCACAGATCTGCACTTAATAATTAATTTTTATAGCATAATGAACGCCAAAGTTTTACAAACGTTTTTATTTTAGTCACTAATTGTAAGAATAAAGGAATGGAAGTGCAAATCAATTAAAGACGAATACCAAGTATTAAAAAAACTCGGAAAATAAAATGAGTCATGTTTTATATAGGTCAAGGGAACTCTTAGTTGCTTTTTTAAAATTTTAAAACAAGCATTTTCATTTCGTATTAATTAGATAATACCGTAATGTATTATAAACTGAAACTTTTCTAAAATTCTTTATTTTAGCTGTGTGTAACAATTGCTGTTCTTAAATTTGTTTACAGAAAATTTAGTGAAAAAGCGATTTAAATCATGTAGCTGTTTAAAATGGGATACCTAATTATGAAATCTAATTGTTTCAATTTCGAATAAAATTATAAGACAAGTTCAGCTGTAAAATAGTATTATTGATTGAACAAAATAGCAAATGACAAGTTCAATGGCGAAGGTGGCGGTCATGGCAGATAATTGATGTCTGGGGTTGGCAACAGGGTTTAATTTGTTTATGGTCAAAGGTCAAGTTGAATTAGAAGGTTTATTGTCAAACGAAGAACAGATTAACGGACATATTTAGGCAAAATATGTCATATCTTCTATAAATGCAAAAATTTAAAAATCCAAAATAGTGTTTAAGTGTTTTAATAGAGAAAAGAGCTTTGCAGAAAAACAAAAATGTAAAACATCGTCAAAAACTTTTAACGAACTCAATATTTGAGCAACGTTTGAACTCTAATTTTTGTAAAAAAACCTTGAATTTCGTTTCATCTACTGAATAAGCTCGTTAAAAGTTGAATGCAGATATTTCTATGAATTAAGGGTTGAAATTAAAATATTTTTGAACAAAACAGGTAAAATTAAAAATAATATTAGTGTAAGAGAGAATTTGTCAATTTCTAAAATTAAAAGCAACAAAGACGTTAAAATACTTCCTTACAAAGGTAACGCGATTGTGATTCTTAATATTTTTGACTAGAACGTTAAAATACAATTATTTGCTAAAGGTCAAATAATTACACAAATATCGTACTAAAACGACTGAACAATAGTACATTGTAAAACAGGTGCTGAAAATTGGATATTTCGTACGAGTGTGAGTTTAAACACACGTGTGTGAAATATCCAATTCAGCATGTGTTGCAGTATAATTTTCCAATGACCACCCATATTTAACAATTTGTACGTAACAACTTATGTCAATTAAATTTGAATAAGCAAGGCCGACTTTGCTATATTACTATAGCAACCTACTATGTAACCGTGTGAAATATATTTCACAAGACCACGTGATGTCCATTTCACAACAGTTTCGTTGCTGTGCGAAATATATAACTTTCAATGATAGTAACCTGTGCAAAATTATTTATTTTTCGTAGTAGTCGTCGGAAAAAGATTTACAAATTACTATACAAATATGCACAGGAACGTACAATTCTCACACCACAAAACTGTAAATCACCATATTACTATGGGCTACACAAGAACACATTCCTTTTATACCAATTA
This sequence comes from Phrixothrix hirtus, assembly GCA_024586415.1. NCBI lineage: Eukaryota > Metazoa > Arthropoda > Insecta > Coleoptera > Phengodidae > Phrixothrix > Phrixothrix hirtus. The sequence continues at coordinate 9,387 of JAHWXV010631025.1, read as the reverse complement.
AAACAGTTTTAGGCAGTGTTTTAATTGATATTTAGATTTGGTGTAAAATATTTGATTTCTTTAAGTCGTGTTATAAAAATGCACGACTATAAATTATTATGCTCGTTCGCTATATACATATACCAGGTTGTTCAATACGTTTTGTCGTTCGTTAAGAGATGGCGCTAATAGGTTCGTTGTTTTACTTTTATAAAGATGGTACTACTATTTTATGAACACGTGTGAAGTTTTATATATCTCTGTCAACTCAGTCGTATATTTGCAGCTGTTCAAGGTTGATATGTTATAGTATTGTTTTACAATGGAAAAAATTGAATATCGTGCTGTAATAAAATTTTTATTTTTGGAAGGTATAGCACCAAAACATTCATGAACGATTGTAAAAGTGTATAAGGGCTCTTCGCCTTCTATTAGAACAGTAGAAAGATGGGTTGCTAAATTTAAACGTGGTCGTACAAGTCTTGAAGGCAATCCACGTGAAGGACGTCTAAAAAGTGCATCTACACCAGAAATTATAGCAAAATACAGGATATCGTTTTGAAAGATCGTCAATTAACCGAGAGAGATGTAGTAGAAGCCCTAGGGCTCTCATTAGGCAGTGTGAGTAATATTTTGGCTGAAGCTTTGGGTTTCAGAAACACAATAGGTGCGGCATTATCTAGCAATGGTACAAAACATATTCGAATGTGACTTTCTCAGTAACATTTGGAGCGTTTTAGAAAGGATAAAAGGGGATTTTATGCGTTGATTCATCACTATGGATTAGACTTGGGTCTACCACCAACAAGAGTTTAAGGAATGATGTGAACCCGGTACTTCGACTTTGGAGTGAGTTAGGGTTCAGAAATTGGCCAAGAAAGTGTTAGAATTAGTGGGATTCAAAAGGAATTTTGTTCGTGGATTACCTCCAAACTGATAAAACAATAAACTCAGATTATTATTGTAATATTTTGGACCAGGTGGATGTAAAAGTTCGTGAGAAAAGACCTGGTTTACAGAAGAAAACAATCATTTTTCATCAAGCCAGCTCAAAAAATCCATCACGAAAATCAGTGAATTAAAGTACGAATTGTTGTAGTATCCACGCTATTTGCCAGAATTAGTTCCCTCTGACTTCTGCCTGTTCTCCTCATATCTCAAAAAATTCATGTGTGGAAAACGATTTTCATCGAACGAAGAGGTAATAGCAGCCGTGGAAGCGTATTTTGACGGTCTTCCGGATTCTCACATCAGGGATGGATTCCATAAATTAGAAGATCTCTGGAACAAGTGTATTAAAGTTAAGGGAGAATATATTGAATAACAAAACTTATTTCAAACCATAAAATCATGTTTTTCTTATCAAACGACAAAACTTATTGAACAACTTGGTACATGCGTTCTAAAAGCCAGCAAAACGAAAAAAAAATGAAAAGCTGAGAATTCTACATATTCGAGCTATTTTAATGGCATTTTATATCAACTACCCTTAAAACTAATAGGTAATACAAAAATTAGCTCTAAATATCGTGCCAAAAGAGGTTGAAATTATTATTAAACACACTCTGTAGTTTAATACTTTGTAAGATCGCCTTTAATCTGCATAATATCATTAAGCATTCTATGCATTGATCTTACAAGGTTCTGTAAAACACGAACCATCAAACTACACCACGTTCCTAAATAACAGGCTGAGGGCCAAGTGAATTTTCTTTCAAAAAATTTTAAGAGCCCTAATTAAAAACAGAAAATATTTAATATACTGCATTCAAAAAATAACAGAGAAATGCAGATCAGATACCGGTGTCTGCTGTGGACCAGCCAAATTCACATTAGACTTCGGTGTCCGCTTTGGTTCCCTAGAAGCAAAATGCTGTATTACATGATATGTACGCTCAACATGCATCTACATATTTATTCATTATTTCAAATCATAGTGACGAGTAATTAATTTTTTAGATTTCATGCTGTTACAGAATGTATGGTGGTAGAAAAAATATTAAAAACAAGTTTCCAATAGGCAATTTTCATTGAGAAAATTCTACCTTGTAATGAACATTTTATATCTTCAAACGATTCATTTGAAAATGATTGTGATAATGAACACAATTCATATCATCAGAAAACAGTGAAGATTGGAGTGATGACGAAAATGAATTTCGACAAAATATTTTCCAATCAATTAGTATAACAGCATCATTGCAAGATAAAATTGGACCTGGAACGCAAATTAATTGAGTGGATTGAAAATTGCAATTACGAGGAAGACTATGGAAAGCGAACAAATAAACGAAATTAGAAGTAAAAATCAAATTGGTCAAACAAGTGAAAATAACAAAAATCAAGTTACTATGTGATCTATTCAATTCAGTTTGAAGCCCCGTGGTGGGTAGCGATAAAGAGTGGCGGGAAGCAAAACTTAATATTTTGCATTCGCGAACGTCAATATTATAGATTCCATTGTAAATAAAACGAATTTGTTTGCAGCACAATTTCTTTTATCTAGAGAAGATATTTCAAATAAAGCACGTATTCAATCTTGAAAACCGACCACACGGAAGGAACTTGTTCACTTTATGGAACTCTTATGTGAATTGATAATACGAACTGTTTTCGGGGTTATTCGTCAAAGAGTGGGTTCTAAAAATAGATGCTGCTCGTAGTACTATGAACAGATATAGATTTGAAATACATCACATCAGACAATAGCCTCTGCCTTAAAGGAGATCGTTTATATAAATTAGAACCATTTCTTGACAAGCCGATGAAAGCTAAAATACTTTGAACTGACGAAACTTGTGCCATTTTAAAGAAGATTATTATTCAAACTATATAATTCCCAAAGGACGCATAAATATGGAATAAAAATTTTCAAATTGTGGTATGATAGAGAATATATGCATACTATCAAAATTTATGTGAGACGAGAAAAACTCCAAAGGGAAGTTTGTCAGTTTCTAACAAAAGTTTTCTAGAATTAGTGGTAGAATTTGTGCGAGAGATAGGTGGTATACAGTATGCAATTGCCATGCCTTTTGTTGGATAACAATCCCCGTTCGGCTGGTGCTTTACGAGATAATCGCGAAGGAAATCACCAAGTTCTACAAAAAACTTAGAAAAGTGAAATAATTACCCAAGAGGATATATGCACTATTTTTATTCACAAGTGATGAGATAAAAGAAATATATTAGTTTTATCAAGGTGTACTGCCGAGATAACCGAAATTCAACGACGAGAAAAATATTCAAAGCAAGGCAACAGATATTGTAGAATCAAACTCAGCGCTTAACAATGTAGTACATGAGGAAAAGACCTTAAATGTGAAGATAAAAACATTATGGTATAACTAAGACCCTAAATAGTTTAATATCAAACAAAGGAATGCTTCCAACAACATATGACAACAAAGAAGTATAGGCCACCTCGAGGGAAACTAGCATAAATGAAGACACGCTCAAACTTCCGGTAAGAAAAACAATCAAGAATTAAAAGTCTCAACTCCAGCAACACACAAGAACGTTAGGCCCCACTAACCGGTTGTCTTCAGAAAGACAGATACGTACTCTGAAGTACGTGTAACCGCAGAAAAGAATGGCGTCAATTATGTTGAAGGTATAGATATATTTATAAAAACAGTAGAAGTTTATAGATCAATAAGAAGAATTCTAGAAGGCTCAGCAATACCCTACGAATGTTTCAACTACCAGAGGAAAGAGAATCGAAGGTAGCACTTAGAGGAATTTCAAAAGGAGTACAAAAAAGAGAAATAAAAGAAGACCTTAGAGAGCAATAAAATGTTTAGGAAATAAAGGAACAAAACGATTTCCGTTAGTATTGGTAAATCTGTGCACAATGATAGGCATAAACTTACAATAAAGCAAATCTCAGATTATGTGGTCCAGCAAAGGGCTTACAAGGTTTCCAACCGACTATATTAAGCTTGACCTGGTAATTGAAGGGAGGGGGGCACCATGGCCGTTATCCGTTGATATATTCAATGCCATTCAGTAAGTATGAAGCCATGAAATGTGCTTTATTGGATTTTTAACGAATTTGACGTTTTTCGAATATAATAATTTTGATACGTACTGTATTAATTTTAATTACATTTTCGATTACTAAATAGTTGGCTCTTTTGTGCTTTTATATTAAATTAAATGACCAATTCCAAACATATTTCAAATCACGCTTCCAATTATTTTATCTTGGTGATAAAAATGGTTACACTTTAAATAGATTATTTGCTTTAATTCATTCCAAGAAACATTCCTGATTCGTAGTTTCGAACTGATGAGGTTATGGAAAATAGTTTCGGTCATAACGTAATATTGTAGAGTAGGATCTTAAGAGTTCAAGTGAACTAAGGTACGCTCACAATAGCGATTCTGAGTTAAACTACAAAAGTCGTAACCTATGTTTCAGATACGTTATAGTTCACAGTGGTGTTTGGTTCTCAATGCTATCTTGGGACCATAGCAATGATGCAGTGGACTTGTGAAGATGCTGCTTTATTTCTTTCGCATCAAAAGATCGATCACCTAAACTATCACACCAATCTATAGAAAAAAGGCTTTTATGAATATCATCACCTATTTATAAGGTTAAAAGAAATTTCCATTCATCCATCCATCTATCCATTTTACAATTAAATACAGTAACTAACCAATATAGAAAAAACTTAGAACTAGAAGGAACAGTTTATGCGACGAGATTAAAAATAGGAATGAAGAAATAATTCTGATAAAATCCCGGCCCCGCGCCGGTAGACTTATCTGACATGCCGGAACCAATCCTCACTCTGAGCCTATCCGATCAAGCACAAAGAACATTTCTCGCGCTGGTTCTCGCAATCGGAATCGTCCGTCACTGTGAACGTACCCTTACTGTGGTCTACGAAATATCAATGTAATGTAATGCTTCGCAATTTATTTCTAGTATATCATGTCTCTATAAGAATAATTTGTTTTTCCGCCAAATGTAGACAAAATTAATAAAACGCCCATCTTGAACCTCAGAAATGTAAATTCTGTTTGTTTGTTTTGTACTGAGGTTTCACAATATGGAATTTCCTTTGGTTTTAACTGATATGATCATTTAGCTATGCCTGCTAGAATTTTGCCGACCTTGGAGGAGTTTCACTCCCTATAGAGATTTCAGTATGCACAACACCATATGCATTTCGGGATTCATTTCCTTCTCCGCAAAATGGGCGTGTTTTTAACTATTCCTCCTTCACTGTTGACCTCAACCGAATTTGTACCCGTACACTTTGGACGTAGGGTTAATATACTAACTTCCACATTATACGAGGCTGACCGAAGTGCTTCGATAAGCTGTTCTTAGCAGAAAGACATAAGCTCCAGGATGTAAATAGTTTGAAGTACGAGGAATGGCTTTATTTATATACCTTTTAGTTAAACCAATGCTTTGGCTTTAACTAACTCCATTATGGGGAGTCCAAATTCGTCTACTATTTCGTACTTCAGCTACCTTAGGGCCGCCGAAATTAAGTTTCTAAAGAAAATCGTCTTTGTTGTTCCATATAGCCGTTATGCTAAAAGACTTCCGATTTAGTTACTAAGTTAATTTTGTTTACCACCTCTTATTTTTTAACTAGCCTTACGAGAGTAAATTTGCCCATTAAAAATTTAATATCTTAATCAAATACCTAATATTTGGTATTTAAAGGAAAGTTCGACTTGGCCAGGGAGCGAGGTTGATGGTGCGATAGCAAGTACCCCAGAAATATGTTCTAGAGGCTCGAGCTCGACTCCAAGCTTAACGAATTTTTCTGATAGTTATTTTTACCTGTTTCAAAAATTAATCAACTTGATATACAAACGTTAAAAAGTGTCAGACTTTTAAAATAAATAAATTTCAATCTAGAAACATTGAAATTGATTCACATAAGCTGGCAGAAGAACTCTGTCATAAGAGTGCAGAAAAGAAGTATTTTCTGTCCTCAAAATTGTCACTAATGTAACAAAAAGCTTTAAATATATATTTACGTGGCAAATTAATAAGGGCATAATTATAATATACCGAATTATAGGTTACTGACCCAAGACAATTGCAATTTAAACAAATAAATAACAACATAATCAAATTTAAAGTGCTTTGATGTATTAAACGAGAAATAAGGCTGCCTATTTCACCCAATTTGTGCTAAACAAAGTTTCGCAGTATGCCATGGTAGCAATCATCATTGACAGTCACGGAAACACTTTCATCATTTTCAAAAATGTATGGCTTAACGATCCCTCCAGTCCACATCCTTGCTGAGAATGCATCGAGCGTTCTTGCAGGGTATGTGGATTGTCTACTCGCCCTATTCCCTAATTCTGCGTTTTAATAAAGCCGGTTAGGTGAAAATGATCCTTGTCGTTAAATCTGATTTTGTTATGGAATACATCGTCAAGTTCCAGTTGATCCGAGATCTAGTTGATAAAGGTTTTGCGTTTTCTATGGTCAGTAGACTACAGTTCTTGACTCAGCTGAATCTTGTATCCATGAAGGTGTAAATGTTTTATTAAAATTCGTTGGCGAGTGTTGTAATGAAGTTTTAATTGCTAGATACAGAGTTTGATTGTTTTGCGATACTAACATTCACAACAGTGATTTTTACAACCAATCGTTTAGGACGATGGCGGTTAAGGTTTTTTTAATCTTTCTATGAAAAGGTCCGCTCAAATTTCTTGATTAATTTTCAACAGCGGGTCGCGACAGTCGATTATGCACACCCAAATGATTATGTAACTTGCGAAACATCACTGGAAAATTTTCTCCACTCTTGTAATTGATTTTCACTATTAATAAACTTTCTTTCAAACGTTAACGCGGAATTTCTGTTCAGGTCTATTATTAAATTAATAAACTATCAAATGTGACTGAATGAAGTATTGACAACCAAAAATGGCACAGGATTAGAAATTCAAGTTCTTATTCAGACATATTTTGTGTATTCAAAGAAATAAATACAAAGATTTACATTGGTATTTATTTCTATGTACTTTAATATAATCGGACTTATTAATAAGTTAAAATGATTCTTTAGTTATTTACATTTATTAAACACTCCCGTGCAAGATGTTTGTATTGTGCTCACTTATGGAAACGTTTAATAACTAATCTCAGCTCTTGGTTATTTTTGGTTTGCTGAACTGACTCTTGAGACATATTTCTCAAATATTCTCACAGAGATGGGGTCTATTTATGTCAGCGACTAATTCAACCACGCATTAGACCACTCATTGTGACATATTAAATTGTTTGTATTGTTTGCCGAACTTGCCCCCGTAGATCCTTGATCCTATTCAAGTATGCATAAACGAGGCAGTAAACTTCCTTATATTATGGACGTTCTTAATTACGACTGGAAATTTTGACCAACTTGCACTCGATGTCTTTTCTATCTTTTATTAACTTCTTTACTCTTTCAAGTATATTCAAAACATTATTATTCAGCCAAACATTTCGCCAACGAAGTTTAGGATTTTTGCCGTTTAACAATTTTCTCGCGTTAAGTAATTTTAGGTACTTCCAAATACTTTCATCTTTCTATTTATACATTGACAATGTTAATTATTAATAGTTTTAAAAATTCGCTTGGTCGGGAATCGAACGTCGGACTTCTAGATTTGATCTGTAGTGCGCTAACTCTTGCACCACCTCACTCACTTCGCAATACAACTCGAATTCCATCATATATGTACTTGGTTGATAAATTTAAACAAATTACTAACACTATCAAGAGAGCTTTTAATTCATCTAGAGGACCGGTGTTTGATTTCTGGATAAACTAACTTTTCCAGTATATTTATGACATAATAATTAATATTTGCAATATTTATCTATTTCTACCACGTTTAGATAGTTTAAGTTCATTTTTATCACATTTAATTTATTTCATCTACTAACGTTTATATTAATTTGGAACATTTAGATGCTTACTACTCGGTGTGAATCCTCATAAATTGAAGATTTTCCTTAATCGTGTGAGTAATTTGTGTAAATTGAACAATTTTAAAATTATAAATATGTGCATATGTGAAAGATTTGTCTTAAGTCGTGAAGTGAGCTTGGCGGCGCAAGGGTTGGTGGACTAGATACCAAATCTAGAGGACCAGTGTTTGATTCCCTGCCAAAAGGCTTTTTTAAATATTTCTAATCCGACCGCATATGTATTGGTAGTTTAATTTTCTATCTGCAATGATGGAAAGTTACAAAAATGTAGATCATTGTAGGTTTTCGTATTTTAATATCTAGTTTTGTTGCACTCGTGTGCATTGTGTTGGTTTTCATGTGTTCTCCGCCTGATTTTTGTCTGCTCGTTTGTAATTTTTAACACTAGCTGAGGATTGTCTATCTTTATAAACGTTATTTACAATGGTTAGTTATTTTACTGTAGATATTTACGAAGTTATGCATATTGCCTAAAAATCGTTATATTGTTGGTGCATAATTCATTATTTCTAATTTAATATAATCAATACTATTTGTTTTTGTTACCAAACTCATTTTTCGTGTGGATAGAGGGCGATAAGTTAATACTTACTTATTATATTTAAATTACTGTTGAGAGCAGTATCTCAAGCTATCTAACGAACTAGAATGAAATGTTTGTTGGTCACGACTTTATAATCGAGTTATTACAATTATTTGGTTGATCGATCGGATAGCTAATTATTCGTGTGTTTATTTATTTAAGGTTAACGGCCAACTAACTTCATTTGGGGTAGCTCTGGTGTACAGTCTAAATCACACATACCTACAATGAGCACCGTTATCTATCTTTTTACCTGGTTTGTTTATTGTTCAAATTAGGCTTTGTTATTTTTCTCGAACAAATACAAAATATAGGTTTAAGTTTATTAAATAAGAGTTAAAATTAATGTCATTTGCATCTAATACATAACAAATTAAAACAATAAAATAATCAAAAAACAATAAAAAGGTAATTGGATTAATTAAAATAAATGATAATAAATGTATTGATCACCTTACATGAACTAAATTTTATATTTACAGTAAATAAGATATTTGTTATCTAAGTAAAGGTGGGAAGCTGCAGTCCATCTGAATTTTTAAATAAAAGAATTTATCAATAAATACTCAAGCCTTTATTTAAATTTGAATAAATTAAATTTCTTAAATAAGTAATTGAAACTCGTTTGAAATTTTGCGATTCGCGTCACTCCCGCATTACAAACTAACCTGTATATTGTAGTAGCAGATTCCTGGTATTCAATTTCCATGTTGTATTTATTTCACAGGCTAATACTTATGAAAATTAATTTCTTGAATTTAGAGCGGACTTTTGATTCTACGTTCGCAGGTGTAACAAATTAAATATAATATATAATATATATATATATATATATATATATATATATATATATATATATATA
>JAHWXV010631020.1:0-14388 GCA_024586415.1 Phrixothrix hirtus | reverse complement strand
TATTAGTGTTGTTTTAATTTGTATCATGTTGAAATTTTCATCGTTTCTTATTTCGAGCTAAATACAACTTTCCTGAAAATTTCATCAAAATTTATCAAAGAACCTGGGTGTTCATGTACTTATGGCGGCCAGTATATATTAATAAAGTAAGAGTAAATATAATTTGTTTGGCTAACTAGGCGGGGCTACCTAAAAAGTGCTAGTTTAAACTGATTAGGAGTGGTCTTAGCATCTTTTAATAAATTTAGTCTGTTGAATCGAAATTATTAATGTGTGATGATTATGGTTCTTATTTTATTACTAGGTATAAAAAGATCTTTTGGTATACACGCCTAAACCATACAAACAATTTTATAACAAAAACAGTATTAGTACGAATGAATACCAAAACGACCTTGAATTATTTAAAACTGTAGTTACCTTAATGATAAATGCAATGCAATGCTCTCAAAACAATTGTTGAAAATCGCGTAATTTACTTTTACTTTTGTTATACGAGGTGTGCTGCAATTGTTTCGGTAATAGTATGAAAACACAATGTAAATACAGTAATAATGCTTCTATTGTTTTTCAAAATATTCTTCCTTAAAATCCTTTTGCATGCCTTTGAACTAGTTGTTGAAACACTTCTTCCATTCCGAAGATGGTATAGCAAAAATGTGAGTTTTGAATGCTTCAACATCTTCAGGTGTTGAAAAACGAGTTCCACGCATGTTATTTTTGACAACCGAGAATAAAAAGAAATCATTTGTACTTAAATCCGGACTGTATGAACAATGAGTCATTAATTCTACCTTTTGCCGCTTCAAATAACCGACAGTTTGTGATGCTGTGTTTGACGATGCATTGTTATGCCAATATGTTGTCGGCGTCTTCTCCGGAGAATTTTGATACTTCCATCGTAGCTGTCAATTGTTGAATCGCTGTTTTCAATCGGTCCAGTTCGATGTCAGAAAATTGATCGGTCTTCGTTGTTGTTTCCAAAAATGTTTGTGCTTCCTGAAGTAGCGGTAGGCTATCGTCTTCGAGGAACTCCACTTTCTTGCTCTTGTTTCGTTCTTGGGCCCCACTAGAAGTATTTTATTCTTCATCCAGAAGGAATGGTCGGCTGCTAATCGGTTGAATGTGGTTGTGGGTAAGCAGCACCGTCCACGGTGTCGAGTATTCTAGATGCCCCATGAACGGGCCAGGCAATGGTGCAAGATGATCCGACGTTTTATATTAGTTTTTCTGATTTCATTAATTACTTCCGGTAATCAAATTCTTGTACACCAATCAGCATTGACCGTGCGACGATCCTCTAAAGCGACAGTAGCAATGTGACTAGTAACTCTGAAAAATGTTGCGACCATTTTCTTTGAAACACTTCATGAACGGACAATTTTTGTTGGATTCAATTCATCTTGAAATACCCAAACGCGCGACTGTTGCTTTGTTTCTGGTTCATATGAATAAATCAAAGTTTCGTCACCTATAATGATGTTATAAACCAAATTTTTTCAGCATTTCCTTGCTACATTAAACACGAGCCACTTTTTGAGCCACCGTTAAGTTTTTCACACTTAAATGGTCATGCAAAATCGTTGATATTTGTTTCATGTCAATGCCAAGGGTCGATTCTGTTTCACGGTAAGTCACATGCCGAATCAATCTCAATCATCTCACGCACGGCGATAGTACCATCTATGATTCTCTAACAACGACGGAAGTACACGATTTCCGAAACATATGCAGCACCCCTCGTATAGATTTAATTTTTGATTTTATGTCTAATCAGTAATTGACATTAAATTGTCAATTCCCACAATATTGTGATTAATAAATTTTAATACTTTTAAGTGTGAAATTCAAATTTATACCGAATATCTTTTAATCGCAGGTCATTCTGTGCAAGGAGAATAATGTAGGACTATTACAGGATTTTTGTTTATATTACTACAATTGCAGTTACGTGTATATCATATATGACTATCAATAAGGATAGTTACTTTTAGGTAGATAAGAAAGGTTAATACTTAAATGTTTGACGTTGAAATAATTAGTTTAATATTCGTTTAGTATAACCAAATCATTCTTCTAGAACAAGCAGTGAATATTTTTCACTGACTAATCAGATTCTTCTTATACATTTAAATCCTTGGCTAGGGCAGGCTGTGACCGTTACGTCACGCAAGGCAAAATTTTTGCCCGTGTATTGATAGGTTACAGCAAGAAAGTTTAAGTGCTGTTTTTAAATGCCATATTACTCAACAAAATGTCCTCATTTTAGAATATTACTTTCGCACTGGAACGGAAATAAACGTTATGCGTTACTTATTGGTTAACATTTCAATTTCATGACTGTTTAAAGTGGCCGTAAAATTGTAAATTGTAGCCTGCTCTAATTGTAAATTTAAACAATCGCATGATAATCATATCCGATAATATCCTTCAAATGCGTGTTATAATGAACTAATTTATAATTTTCATGCATAGAATGATTGAGAAAAAACGATTAGACTGGGTTTTATAAACAAAACGGAACAAAAATTGCTTTATCTAGTAAAAATTTGAATTTTCATTGTTTTCAATAGAAAATTAGAGAAATATGTCTAGCCCTTTATAGCTTTTCAATATGAATTTTCTTAGTTACCAAAAAGTTCATTTTTAAATACTTATGTAGGTTCTGATATTTCAATATTTAAATAAAAAGTAGATTGGATTAATTACTTCCATTTTCTCCAGATTCATATGTTCGGCAATTTCTGATTTTATTTAATTTACAATTCCAGCTCAGTTTTTGCGGTATAATGCGATGCTTTCATTATATTTCCTATAAAGGAATTGACAGCGCTCTATAATGAAGCAGACAAGAGAAACAACTATTGCGTAAGAAGACAAAGTAGTTGTCATGTTCTTCTTATTACATCTGTCTAGGAATGTGAATCGTGAGGAAAATAAAAATCGTGAAAGGTGTAGACAGAACCCAGACGTTATACGATTACATTGCATTTAAAACGAGATTGAAACATCATGTTTCACTTGATTATCTGTCAGATCTATTTCTTGATGTCTTTTATTTCGGAAATAGAATACCATTTCCGCATTATTATTAAACAGACAAACATATCAATTATATTCCATGTAATTTTTGTTGATTTGTAATCTTAGTTGATTAGAAATTAATTTGATATAATACATGCCAAACATGATATAAAAAGTATAAAAAGTTTTAATCGATATTGTAAGGAATTGTACAAATTATGTAAATAATGAAATGACTTTGCTCTTACCTTCATTAAATAACCGGTCTATGTTGTTAAACTTTGACTCATCCTCATACGATTTAACTAACGTCAATAAATTAATAATAATTTAATTTGAATATGTATAATAAGTAATTATTATTAATGCGTCTGCAAACCTTTAAAGTATTCTTATGATAGATGTAGCAATATAAGAAATATTTATAAAAGTTCCGTATTTATCGTTTAATCAATTTATTTTTTACTATGTTATTTTTTAAAATAAAGTTATTGAAAATTGAATGAGGTACAGCCCTAAAATAATATTAATTTAGCTTACAAATACGCTAGTTTTTATACCAAATTTTAGAAAACAGATATATCAATTTGAATTTTCCGCGAACATAATACTTTCTGCTATTAGTCACATTGAGATATTGAGTACAGTGGCGTATCAAACACTAATGACCCGTTCATTTACATAACACTGTGTTGAAACATGGATCACCTTTTATGAATCGGCCCCGATTGGTGTACTGGTTAGCGGGTTCAAACCCGATCGAGGTCGGTAAGTTTTTTAGCGGAGAAAAATCTAAAAAACATGCCTTCTCGGATAATGAAGTCAAATCGTAGATCCCGCGTTAATGTGATGTTTGGCGCGTTAAAAATCCCTACTGGTGGTAGAACTCCTTCAGATACGGCAAAATTCTAGTAGGCTTGGTGAAATGACTATGATATTTCTGGTCCAACAGAGCCAAGGGTATTTCCGCATCCCAAAGTCTCGGCTATAAAACAAACAAACAAGAATACCTTTTATGAATTGTTTTTGGAAAACAAAATAACGAGGAATGTTAATCGTGGTAACAACATAAATGCTGTGTGTTGAATTCATCAGCGTTGTATAAAACCCATTGCCAGCGATGTAGAAGTATCTCTTCTAGCGATAGTGCGAATGAAAGAACCTTTGAAACGAATGTCACGAAGTGGTTCCTTCATATTGGGAATCAGTCGAAGCGCAGCGCCCTAAGTTAGAGCAGTATAGTGTGTAGAAGAGCATTTCTTAGCCTCGATGATTGAACAAATCAGCCATTGCTTGCGCTTCATGCAGAATAATGGATGGATTCAAGGCTAGTCGCAGATTGTATTCAAGAAATGAACAGTAATATTACACATTGTTATAATAACACAATCACAGCCGTACAAAATTACCGTAACTATCACATTGTTGGGATTCTGACAACATTTGAACTTCGTGGTGACTCGTAATGATGCCATTAGTTCAATTTCCTGTGTAAGTAGATCTCCCTTTTGTATGTACAGCATCGTATCGATGCCTGGATTTCAGTTAAATCATGCAGCTACCATCTTGGTGCGTTACTTCAGAATGCGAAGCAAAACCGTACGCGCTAATCTGATTTCTAGTAACACGAAAACAGTATACATTTCTACATCAGTTACACGAGGACACCTAGGCGTAGCACTTCTAACACGTTGAAGGCTGTTACCAAGCCTGCTACATTTCTGTAAGGTAATACAGTTTCCTCGCAATAGCCTCGAAGTCTTTCATGACGGTATTATGCTGTATGACCCATGGCACATTCAATCTGCATCCATCTCCGCCGTTATTATTTCGAAAACATTATTACTATGCTATATTAAACCGTACGCTTACAATAGGCTCTGTGCTCCTATGAATGCGCGGGAAGTGATAAGGGCGAATCCATGGAATAGGACACCGGTGTAACTAATATGTGTGGCATCACTATCAAAATTCCAAATTTCCTAATTTATCTAACTCCGAATTTGAGTTGATTGTATTAAAAGCTTTAAATTTATATGAGTATATCTTGAAATTACTCCACTTGTTTTCATTTTTAAATTTGGTTATTGGATAAAATTATATGATGACTTGCTTAATCTTTTACAAAACAATTTATTTTCAAATCTAAAAATTATTGATGTATGCAATTGAACAATTAAAAACAATAATTGGGTTTATTTAAAATTTTGTAAACTCAAGATTTGATTTAAATCTTATCTAATGTAAGAAACCTTTAATGTAAACATTAAAACAGAAAAGATCATTTCTGGCGAGCAGACATTTATTTATTTAAGTAATTACCAAAACTTCAAATGTTTAGCTTTGTTGTTAGATAAATTGCATTCTTTTACCTAGTAAAATATATGTTTCTCTTAGCCTTTGTTTATTTACACGCACCAATACATGACTTTCTAATTGAAAAACTAACGTTTATTAAAACAACTATGGCAAATAAATTAAGAGTTATAGTATAATATTGTTTAACAAATCTAAGATTATTTACGCAATACGCTTGGAACTTAAATAAATATTTAAAAATATCATTAAAATTAAAATGGACTGGTAGTTTAAAGTTATTTGACATTAATCTACCGTTGTTTACTTTGACAATAAGATCTAACTGTAACTATTATGTTTATGGAGTTACAGAAATAAACACAGAGGTTTTTAATATTTACTTCTGTGTAATTTAATATGATCGAATTTATTAGTAATTTAAAATGTTTCTTTAGTTCTTAATTTATTAAACACAATCGCGTGCGGTTTCTATGCTATACGCAATTTTATGTAAACATTTAATGTTATCTTGTAATTCTTACACAGCTGATTTTGGTGGGCTTCCTTCGGATACTGCTTGCTGTTTTCTGACAGGATTCCAAACATTTTATTTTAATTGTTGGTATTTATTTTGTGTTGCTGAATTTCCTCTGTTTAACATTTAACTAGCGACTGACGCTTATATTTAACTACTCCATGTGATTCTAATAAATGCTCTATGTTGTTTTCTGGACTTGACTTCGTGGATAATTGGTTTTATTCTATTATTCACAAAAGAGATAACCTCAATTTATTTTAGCGACTACCTCAAGCAATGTAAGTTATTTGTTAACTTACTTAGATTACCAACGTTCTTAATTACCATGGACCAATTGTCGTTTTTACTGATAAGAACTACGCATTTTACGCTGGGTGGTGGATAAAAGATAAAGGATACCTTCTTGTTCGGTATTTCCCAATTTTCATTGTTCATTTACCATTCAATCAGTGAAATTGATATGTTTATGTCTTTAGAAAATTTTCTTACACTCCCTAATTTCTTTAATTTGTATGTGACCCTTTTGAATTTTAGTCATTTGTAAATATCAAGGGCTGATTATATAAAGGTCAATTACAAACTTGATTGCAAGGCTAGAATACTTTTAACAAATCAGATTTCAAGTATAGAAGAACATAATTGCCAATGAAGTATTTAATTTGCTTTCATGCAACCTGCCTTAAGAGTTTTCTATATACATTGACTGAAAATTACAAAGATACAGTTCATTATACCTACAAATTTTAATATTTAGTTGTTTTGTTTAACTCGCGCGTTTGTCTGCATTGCATTATGTTTCAGACGTATGGCGCCTTAATTTTCGCGTACTTCTTTGTCATCTTAATGATTTGTACAACTTGATTGTAATTGTCAGTGGTTACTTATTTTTAATCTAACGATTTATGCGTTATGTTGTTGATGCTTAATGAGTTATTTCTAATTTAATGTGCAGTGTCAGGGTCTTTCTTTCTATTGATTTTGGAAAATAGTTTTGTGGCTTAAACATTACTTGGCACATTTAACAAAACTATTACTTTTCAGTGTAAATTATGTATTAAATCTCCTGTGATGGCATTGAAAGGGATACAGAATGTCCCAAAAATAAGTGACACCACTGATGGTATCTTATGACATGTAAACAAAATTTGCTTATGAAATTTGTTTCAAAAACGTATAGATTATAGTATTTAGTCCAATCCTGGCGTGTACGCCGTGCCGGATAGTAATATCGATGACCTTGAGGTATATTACTCATCGGCATATCATGAATTATGGAAAATATGTTTGTTTCTAAAAATATTATTCCAGGAGATCAAGTTGAAATGATTTTGTTACTTTACCTGACATATTTTAGAACAATATTTTGAATTTCCGGTACATGCATCTAATAGGTAAGCGAAAAATTAAAAACCGTTTTTGCAAAGCAAAATAAACATGCATTTCCACTTGTAATTTTTATGTAGAATATTAATTTTTAGGGAATAATATTGTTACAGGTCCATGTAAAGATAATCGCTTATTTTGTTTTAGAATATCTCCATTGAATACGTTACAAATTTTAAAACAAAATTAATTGAATTAATTTCATATCTGACATTTAAGATAAAACAATTTAGAATCTTGTGTTTTTAACAAATAATTATGACAGCAAGTAATGAAACAATCAATATGTTTAAAAGTTAAATATTAAAGTGTAACAGCTGACTTAAAATTGGTTTGTTATTTCAAAACAGTAAACAAGGCAAAAGAACTTGTATAGGTCATATTACTACAAGTATGTTCTAAGAAAATATTTCTTGTTTTTGAAGGCATATCAAATTATAGTACTACGTTTTTGCAATCGTTCAATTCATAATTTCTTTTATTTAGTGGGCAGTATTTAGAGCAAATTATATCATTTAAATTTTCAAAATTTAAAAATCATTTTCTAAAAAATTTAAAAGAAATTTGTGCTTACGGATCATAAGGTACTCACAGTTTGTGCGGTGTCATTTACTTTTGACACACGAGTATATGACAGTCTACAGATAGTATTTAATTTAAATTAAATAAAAACCTGGAGTAGACTTTACGAATATTTTAAATTCAACACTGTGTGTCTCCAATTTAAGATAAATTTAATTTTGATCAGCGAAACTCGCCCGTATAAAAACAAATGTGTGAATTTAATAACTATTCAAATCAAAAATATCAAACATTGATTTTTAAGAAATTTTATTTTGTAATTTTGTGGTGTTGTGACAACAAAATACAATAGGTCCAGTCAAGAAAAAATAATTAACACGCCCGATCGTAATTTGTATTGTATAACTGCATTTTGCAATATTTATCGTATATAGACCAAACACATTTCGTGCAAAATTTTGTACAAATAGTTTCGGTCGTAACGTTTATCGAAGACGATCTCAAAAACGGAACGGTAACAACTGAAATCATTCTCCACTATTAGTACATACCTAGCTGCTATCGTTCTTGATCGGTTCAAAGATTTTCTTCATTTTTTGGTCAATTCCTTCCTATTAACTAAATTACGGTTTCTCCCCTTTTTCAGGCGAGGTCCATTTCAGGATCTATTTTGGCAGTCGATCTTCGAGCATTCTTTGAACATACCCTATCATCTTAATTATGTGGCATGTTCTCTAAATTTCTCTTATTTTAACATTTGTGACTCTCTTCAATTTAGATTTTCCGCCAGATTGTCTCCAGAAGTTCATTTCCATGATTTCCAGCTATCACACTTCGCTGCTATATGTAATTATATTTTATATTGTGGCCCGTCAAAATAGCCTCGTTAAAACAAACCCAGCAAAACAATCTCGATATAAAAGGCTGCGCCAAAATAGCCCTTGCTAGAATAGCTCCAATAAAATATCTCGATCAACGCATAAAGGATAAAAACTTGCAAGAAAAATTGTCATGCAACTTTGGATAAAGTAATCATATCACCTGAAACATGGTGGTATTACAAGTAAAAAACTTACGTTCAATTATTTATTCATCAATTCTTTACATTATTTCTACATCTAAGATATAGTTTAAAAGTAAAAAACGCTTTGAAGATAAAATAATTTTTCTGTTTAAATACTTGCAAATTCTTTTAGATGACCCTTTAGCTGGGATATTTAGTCGGAACTACTTCACCGGGTTGATTTTGGGTATGGACGAGTTTGTCGGGACTATTCTGGAAAGGCTATTTTGATGCAGGCCATTTTGTTGGGGATATTTTGCTGAGGCTTTTTTGGCAAGGCTGAATTGACGAGAACCTATTTATATACTACATATATCTCGATATTACGAATATCCATTTGTAATTTTCATTTCATTTTGTTCACACAATACTATTAATCCGGTATCATTTTCATTTATAGACACCCTACCGTACTGCCCTACTACTTTATTGTGTCGTATTACTCCTTTTCTACTGTTCAAGTCTTCGAAGATTATGATTTCGCGTGTCTTACCAATTTTTCCCATTTCCAAGTGCTACTTGTCGAAGAAATCGTTTGTGGCACTGGCCAATGCATCATCATTCACTGTGTAGACACCTATAATCGTTATCTTATGCCCTCCAATAGTTAGGTTCAGTTTTTTTAACTTAGAGGTTATGACCTACCATTATGAATTTCCTCAATTTCTTACGCATGAGTACCGCCACTCTCTATCTTTTGTATTCCGCTATAGAAGTAATCGTATTTTTTCGATTTGTTTCGGTGACCACTACATATCCGTATTTAGTCTATTTACATTGTGTGTGATTTGGTCTATTTTTTAGTTAAAACCTTGAACATACACGTTACTCCTCTTTCGTAACTTGCATCATCGTTTGTTAATGCGTCCATTCCTAGGGGCATTATTGGTTCTTTAACGTTGTAGGATTTTCAAAGTACGGAAGAGTTGGTTCAATGCCTCAACCTCAAACTTAGAAGACCAGAGCTTTGATATTAGAGTTTTCTTATACCTAGATGATTTGCTTCCACTGCAGCTTAGGAGCACTCTCTGCCCTATCTATTAGTCTGTGGGTGATATTTTATTTCTCACTTACCCCATCCCAAACTGGCGTGGGCGTTACTCAATCCACCACCGAGGAACACGCTCTCTAGAGGTTACAGATTCTCCCGACAGTATAACATTAACAAAATCTGAACTCAATGTGTTAACCATTTTATCTGACATTGCGAACATGAATAAAGTGTCAGTCAGGTAGTGCCCACAATTATTGGTACATAATAAAAACCGCGCAGGCTTAAAATTTCATAGTTAGACTAGGATTGTAACTTTTTGGTACAAATTGTGATGGGAAAAATATTTTAATCCATCACTGGGGCCCTGAAACAAAATTAGAATTCAAGTAATGGATTCATGAGGGGCATCCGCGACTATCTGCTGCAAAACTGAGGGAAACAACTTTTTGAAACATGAGGAGTATCCTTCCCATCAAATATGTGTCAAAAGGTACTGCGATAAATGTAAACATCGGAAGCGATTCAATTTCCCCAATTGTTTTTACTACATGACAATGCATAAGGTTGCCAAAAACAGATTATTTGTGCAAGAAAGCAGCTTTGTAAAGATAGACCATTCTTTTATAATCTGGACATCGTACATCACTAGATCATCGAGGATGCTGTTTAGAGTCCGATGATAGCCTAAAAGCAGTGCTAGACCAAAAGGTTAAATGAAGTTTTCAAATAAACGTGTTTTTTGATTTATAGCTATGTCGATTTATTTTCTAGAGGCCCTCGTAGTTTTGAAAACACGAAACGATAAATTTACCTTCTAAATTATTTCAGGGAAAGTATCTTTGCTCTACTTATGGTTTCCACATAGGTACCTTTCGTGTTTGATATTTTAAATTTGCCATAATTGCATGACAATTAAGTGTTTATTAAAGTTTTTGTCTTAGAAACATTATTTTGTGCCGCTAGTAATTATTTTATTAATTATCTACAGTTGAAACTGTTGCGTAGTCGGCTTTTACTACCGAGCTGGAATATTTTTCTATAAATGGAGCGGTGTTAAATCAAGTGGTGTAACCTGGAAGATTATGGGGATTGTATGTAAGAATATATCTATTATTAAGTTTGCGATTCCTTTTGAATTAGTTTCTGTAGGAATTTTCTTTGTATCTGAGTATTCAGCGAACGTATCAATTTCTTTGTTCAATATTGCTATATAACCAATAAATTAAATTTTTTTAAGAATTATTAGTTAAGTAATGAATTTGTATTCATGAACAACATTAAAAATGTTGTTTCCCTTTTTCTAATGCGTGCCCCCGTCCGCAATATTATAATGTTATCTGTTCCAAACCTGATTTATATTTTAGACATCTTCATTTATTTTTTGTTCTTATTTGACCAAAATTCTTCGATGCTGATGCTGATGATCGTCGTTATTCATGAAGATTATAATAAAACCTGAAAGCTTCTTGAGATCATTATTCACTCCCAAAGACAACATTAAAACATGAATTTCTGGTTAAATAGATACAAATGTGTTTAGTTTTGAAAAAATTGTAAAAAATTACTGTTCGTAAATTATAGCTACGATGATTTTATGAAATTATTGAAAGTACACTTTTACTCTCCTCATTTCTATTCAAATCTTCTTTGCCTATTTTAGTTAATTTATTTGTTAACGTAAGATGTCATTTTATATTACGAGGATAAATCAAGTATGAACGGGAATTGAATCTAGCGACTCCAATGGTGAACGGAAATGCGGCAGGATGTTAAGTGGGGTATCTGATAGAGATGGTAGACTTTTGCAGACGTGGCAAAGTGACCGCTCACTTTAGTACACCATGAGCAAGCAAGCGGTACACATATCTGTGGCACAGAGAATTATAATCAAACTTTTCTTCAGAAATTTTGAGAAGGTTTTGGGCCTAATTTGCGGAAGAAGCCGTTTCCAAGACTCAGATTTAAGAATGGCACAAAATATTTTTGGAGGAATGGGAGGCTGTAGAAAACGAGCTGTACCAAAGACGACCGCGAAAAGCGTCGCTTCAGACATTATTCGTGCAGTACGTGTGCTCATCGAAGAACGGTGAATATACAATTCTACTGGCGTCTTTTGAACGAGACAAAAGCCGTTTGTCGTAGTAAATGGCACCGGAAACAGTTCAAACATGTGATTCTGATTCACAACGCAAGGCCGCACACCTTTGTTTTAACGGTAGAAAAACTGTAAAAAATTCACTGGGTAATTCTGGAGCATCCTTGTTTGTTATTTGTTATTTGTTTAGACCGTTAACAGAAGCACTAGGACACCGATTCAATGACAATGCAGAGGTAGAAGAATTCGTGCGCAATTGGCTCCAAACATATCCCTCTTATTTCTTCGAAAATGGAACCACGATGTTGCCAACTCGATGGAAAAAATGTGTAACAAAATTGGAGAACTATATAGAAAAATGAGATTACTATATTTTTATGAATTGCTTAAAGAAATAAATAATTAATTCCCGTTTACATTTGATTTACCCTCGTATATTAAGTACCATGCTAGCCAAAATGCTTAGTCAAGTCAAGTTTAAAATCGAACTTTAAATGGTCGCTTTGGATTTTAAAAAAGATGTTTTAAAATTTGAAATTCATATTGGAATTAAGTAGAAAAACAGGTGACAATTTTTTTAGTAATCGCTAGCAAGTAGAATAACGCACACGAGCATTCGCGTCCTTTCGTTTTAAATATTTACAATTTTTCTTAGGGTAACTAAGAAATTAAATATTTTCTAAATCAATATTGTTTTTTCTTGAGTTTTTGAGGATTAGCTGCAGGAATGTCCATTTTGGGATGTTCGTATGCATTGTCAAAACTACGTGGCATAGTGTTCAGCTTGAAATCAACGGAGTGTTTTTATTTCTGTTTGATTTTCTTATATAGGTACATTGAATCTTGGATAACTATGACTGTTTAAAAGATATTTAATAACCTACTAATAAATGTTAGTATCTAGAATGAAAAACCACGAAGGGCCGCAGCCACTGCGTGTGCTAACGGTTCATTAGTATCACTGTGCGTTGAATACGCTGCGAGCCGTTACCTGCGCCCATTTTTCTGGAAGGAACTTGCAAGCTACGAAATCAAGACAGGCTAGTATTAGGTACGCTTCTCAGTTAGTTTACACTTTTTTAAATGTCGGTTTAAATTCTCAACTGACTGTTTAATTATTTTATAACTTTTCGGTAAATTTGTTTTGTTGGAACATCGTCCGTGATTACAAATTGATGTTTCTAGTTTTACTTTTAAAATATTATGGGCTACAGGAAGTGCGCTGGTTTGGCGAAAATAAATATAAAAATATACAAATGACTACAAATCTTATTTTCTATGAATATCTTGCTAAAATAAATTTTTGTTAAGTATTTAATTTATTTTTCTATAGATATTCAAAATACGCGCACATTAAAATAAATGTGTCTGTAAATAGTACTTTAGTGGAAATAATCAAAATCAAATCAACTATTCAAAAGTGGCATCACTTCGCTATCTTTAAAGTTTTTTCTGTCACGAAGTTGAATTTAGTAGCTAGCTTAAATATTTTGCGTTTTATTTGTGTTGTTTTTATTTAAGATAATTAAATTAGTGTGTATCCTATTTTGAATGTGATGTCTTGTTCTTTACCTAACTGTTGCAGTATGGTATTTGCTGCGTCGCTTAATTAGGTTTTTAATTGTTTAATATTTACTGCTGGTAGCGTTACCATCTAAATAAACAACACAGCGAACAAAAGATTTGTAACTATTTCAGTAATAAACTCAGGTAGGTGCCACGCGTTATTTCAAATGTATCAATGAACTTTGAAAAGGAACTTTTACTTAACTGTAAACATGTACAACTTTATCCGTATACGTTCTTTGTATTTATATTTGTGGTTTTAAAACCAGATTAGAGATAACAAATTCTATTTATTTATTAAACATAATAAAATATTATATGTTATATAAAAAATTAAAATCAAATACATATCATAAAACATTTAGGAGTTTCAGACTCTGTTAACTTTAATAATATTAATAAAGTAGTTGTAGGCGTGAAACTTTTCAAATAAATAATTTAAATTTTTAATTTAATCAATGTCCTTAGTTTAGGGAATGAATCAAGATTTTAATTCATTTAATAGCTTTGTTTAAATATTAATTTTAACTTTACTTACTTTGGTTTTTAGTGTGACTTGGTAGTCTGTTCGAATTATTTGATTTTTCGAAGGAAGGGCTTGCAACAAGAAATTTATTTACGTAGCGGTTTCATTTTAATATAATTAATTAAATGGGTCTTCGGCTAGGATTGTGCGTGACTAAGAACTTCAAAAGGTCCACGTTGGACTCCCATATGCTTCTTTAATTTGATAAGGCGCGCTATTTATCAGCTGCTTTCGTTATATGTTCGATGCACTACTTTTGCACTTAGGACTGGTCATTACCGAAAGGTTGGTCTGGTTACCAAAAGACGCCGATTCTGTGGACGTTAGTCCTTATATAGCCTTTGGCATTTCTAAAATGCGTGTCTACCAATTGCATAAC
>JAHWXV010630982.1:0-10340 GCA_024586415.1 Phrixothrix hirtus | reverse complement strand
GTTTTTATATATATATATATATATATATATATATATATATATATATATATATATATATATACCTTTGTAGTATAATCCTTTATTAACTATATAATTTTACCTTCAGTAATAAGACTTTAGAATACCAAAATATTTCATTAAACATAATAAATTAAGTTCTACATTTGAATTTTATTATAGATATGAACCGTTTCAAACTACTCGGCCGTTTCTCTTTTAATTAAAGTACGTAAATGTCGTGACACTTCACTTTTCTGCTATTATTTGCAATCGATATATTCGATCTAACGGATCAGGACCACCAAGATGGCGGCTATTTTTTGTTATGGTGCGTTTGTGGTTTTAATTATTTTAAAAGTGCTGTTTTCGCGTGTGTATTTTAATTTAGGTATTTATTGATGGTGCCAAATGATTTATACTTGACCTAGGTTTGATTAGACGAATCGGAGCGACACCGACGAATTGTATTGTGCCATTACATGGCACGAAAGACCGTAACACAAGGGTGGTATCTCAACATCTATGCGGACGGGATCCGAAATGCTTTTCAACACCTCGGTGAGCGTCTAAATAAATAATCTTTAGTCAAACTGAATAGAATCTTTCAAGTTTATTAACTGAATTCAAGTACTAAAAGTGCAGGTAAACGACCTTTATGATCCTTATGTTAAATATCCTACTTTGTTTACAGAGCATTTCGTTCCTTTTAAACTCTGGAATGGTGCGGTCTGTATTAAAAGTAGGATTATTACGTTTGTTTTAAATTTTAATTATGAAAAGTAATCAAAACATTACGGATTCACAAATTTAACAATTCTAAAGTTTACCTTAGATAGGACTAACAAACCTCTCGATTATAAGGTGAATTATGCCGTGTAATATTCGGTTTATTAAATTAAATAGTTCTGATGAGTTTTCCAACCTGCAAAGGCAGTAAAACATGCACTGAAGTTCGACTTTACAACATGATCTTTTATATGAAATTATTATCGGCAACCTCAAGGAGAAACAGCTTTCTTGTAGCTTAATTTGCGTAATTAACATATTCCAAAATTAACTAATATAACATCGGACGCGCGATTTAATGCGCTTGAAGCAGTATAATAATCATTAACAGAACTGCTTCCAATTAAAAGTAATTAACAAATGCAGTTGTACAGGGTTATTCATAATATAGCGGTTATTAATACGAACTAACTCTTAATTAAATAAGTTAAATTCTAATTAACATAAGGTAATGAAATCGATTTATATAATGTAAAAATTTCCACTAATAGCTAAAACTAACGTATGTTTATCTAATCTGCCCTAGGCATGCGTGTTATCTATGCAAAGAGTTCAAACCCCTTAATCTACATAGGTAACGTTTTGTTGTCTTAGGCCAAGAATCTTGAACTGTTAGATTAATAGTTCATACAAGAAATTTTAAAATATTGCTAATCTTAATATTAATAAATGCAACGGTAATTAAAAGTAAATAAATAAACATGATAATCGGTTAAAAGTTCGGTACTTATAAGTAATAATTAAATGAAATATATACAGGATGTTCTGTCAGTATTGAATTAAAGAAATGATTTAGTTAATTATTTACAAAGGCAAACTCGAGGTAGCGGCATAGGTACAGTACAATCTTAGCAGGCATTCGCGCAAGGTAACGTACACAGATTTAATATGTAATTAAGAACTACAAACACCTTACTTACAAACATAAAGATATGCAATTTGGAAATGGTCCAAGCCAATTAAACCATATGTAGATGTAAAACATCAATTTTTACATCTATTAATGACCTTTAAATAAAATATTTGGCGACTTTTTTAAGGTAACTGTGTCATAGTGTTTAGTGAAAACGGAATGTCACTTTTGCTTAGTCATCTGACCGAAAAGCTTTTCCTGCCAAAAATATTTTTAAATTGGGAAGCGGATGACTACGGCACGGTGTCAAATCCGGAAAATAACGCGACCAGATGACTAACAGAAACCTCAATTCGACAATTTTTGCCCTGAAATTTGAGAACTGTGAGCGAAAACTTTGCCTTTATCTAGCAAAACCTAGTCAGGAATTTGCTCCTCTAAACGATTCTGCAAGTAAGCATATCTTCTGGATTAATTCCACCGTTTGACAGGTAATAAATTAGAAAAGCACATTTCGCATACCACAAAATGAGATGCGACAACTTTTGTTTCCTTCAAACGCGAACAACTACGCTACACCCACTGTTTTGACTTCTGTTTCGTTTATAATGTTTCATCCGTTGTCACAAATCGTCCCAAATTTTCCTCCTGACTTCTATTAAACCTAATTAGACGGGCTCCAGACAACTAACGCGGAACGCACACGTTTTTCAATTTACATTAAAACGGCATCTATCTTACGGATATCTTAAGCGCTTCTAATTCATTTGTTAACTTAAATGTACCTGTTCCTTTAAATCCTTCGCAACGTTTGCTGTTCTAGACAACTTCAAGTTTCTGTTATTTAAGGAATGTGTAATAATGGTTCTCGGGCGTGCACTGCGTGATCATCTTCAAGATTTGTTTTTCCTCTTTCAAATTTGTTAACCAATATATTTGGCATATCATGACGGAATTTATTTGCTGGCGAGCCTTTTCTAAGAAAAATTACAACGCGGTAGTCACTAATCTCTAGTTTCCGGAACTCCGTGCACTAAACGTGTTCTTTCAACTATCAAACAAAGATCAGCTGTTGGAATGAAATGATACTTTACTGCTTTTATAGCGACATTCAACAGAATAATATGTCGCTGCCTTGATGTACCTATCTTTGTGTACTAGTTCGCAATACTTCTCACTCCGGTAACATGGAAGGGTTTTCTGTGTTATAAGATATTCTCCAAACAAATTGAATCTAATCAAAATTTTCTAAATCCTTGTCCGTGGCTGATAAACTTCACGCTAGACGGAAGTCTTCGAAAAGTTCAAAAAGCACCCCTTACCACACGTTTACTAATTGTTATTAAGAAGATTATTGACAAAATGTTGTTATACCTAAACTAAATATAAATCTATAAAATAATAATAAAGCTAGTCAAAATTTTCTTCTAAAATTTATGTACATACACATAATTTACCTTTTCAAAAGCTCAGTATCGGATTGATATACACACTTCGTGTAACTATTATTAAATATACTCAGGTACACGTGTAGTAATATTTATGCTAAGAATATCTCGTAGTACTTTATTTCTATTTGTACTCGTAAAATTAAGTAGATACTCGTAAGTAGGATGGTTTTTAAGACTATCGATTATATAAGAAGTCGGAAAAGCAGGCTATTGTTTAATCGGAAGAGATATAGAATTTTTATGCATAATATCAAAAAAGAAACTTAAATTTCGGCTAGAATTTGATAAATCATGCTAGAAGCATGCGGTCTTTTTAAAATTAGTGTACAGGGTGATTCAATTTAGAGCTTAAGCAGAGCGATCTCACTTATTATAAGAGATAGACCATGATATTAAATTTGGTCCTTTTGCTAAATTATATGCTTATTAATAATCCAAAGGGAAATTTGAATTAACTCATTTTGTTTTCAACTTATGGCCAAAAAGAGTGAAATTGATGGATTACGTTTTTCGCCCGTAGCCCCTTTACTACTAGAAACTTTAGAATTTTTATAACACATACTGTAGGAATCTTTTGATGGCAAAAAATTTCAGGTCATCAAAATTGCCGGCCTACGTTTCGGTTTTGTGAAACCATTATCAGGTTAATGTTTTCTTATGGGCACCATATCCGATATTTATGTAATTTGATAGGATATTTTACGCTGCTTCCAGTAATATAAGATACTTATAGCTAACTTGATTTGAAAGTAAAATACAAAATAAAATCATTGAATAGCTACAGTTAATTGTCTCTCTTCGTTGCAAATTCTAACCCTCTCGGGTTGTTGTTAAGATGTAATTGCTAATTCACATATACGACTATTCTATAAGGCTTGTATCGATCATATTTTGTGATTCTTCAGACCTACGTTTGTGGCATATTTAGGTTATGGGAAGTTTCGCGAGTCGACGTAGAGGGATTATTATTAACCTAACATATTTGAAGTAAGATGAAGTGTGTAAACTTGTTTAAGGCTTAGCGAAATTAAAATATTTTCATTTTCAATCGTTCTGGGTCCACACCTAGTCAGTGACTTGACAAAGGAACCATAATTCATTAGATTTCTATGTAATTGTAAAAAATAATTAATTCGTGGTCGATGCAACTCTGGATATTGCTGCAAATACATTCTGCCACTTCCACACTATTTCTGTTACACCTATAATATATTTGATTGTCATAATTTTCAAACGGCACTTTAAACCATTATAATTAGTAAATTACAGAGAAATGCAAATTTAAGACATCAAATATAATGTCAGCTGTTTACTGTCAACTGATTATTCTAGCCCTTTTCCTTTCTTTTCAGCTAGTGAATGGAAAAAATTAAAAACAGCCCACCTGATTAATTGTAAGTACCTATTCAATAATTTTATTTTGTATTTTACTTTCAAATCAAGTTAGCTATAATTGCCTTACATTGCTGAAAATAGCGTAAACTATCCTATCAAATGAGCTAAATATCAGATACGGTGTCTATAAGAAAAAATGAACCGGACAATGGTTTCACGAAACCGAAACGTAGGTCGGCAATTTTCATAATTTAGAATTATTTTCCATAAACAAATTCTTGTAGAATGTGTTATTAGTATTCTAAAATTTTCAGTAGTAAAGGGGCTACGGGCGAAAAATATAATCCACCATTTTCCCTGTTTTTGGCCTTAAGTTGAAAACGAAATAAAACTCAAATTTCCCTGTGGATTGTTAATCAACATAAAATTTAGCAAAAGTCCTAGATTTGAACTCATGGTCTATCTCTTATAATAAGCGAGATTCCTGTGCTTAAGTTTTAATTTGGATCATCCTCTACAGTTATCCAGATATTTTATTCAATATTGTGTAAATCTGAAATATAGAATTTAAATAAGACCAATTTTTTTTAACTTGGTCTCCATGATCTTAAATGCTGTGGTCATTTCGCCATGCTTTTTAAAATTCTACCAAATATGAAGGAGATCCACTGCAAAATAGATTTTTAGTGTCTTAAACATCAGCTTGATGGGAATCCTGCGGTTGTTTTCCTTATTTGAGAAGAGTGTACGTTATTAAATTTTCCCGGCTATAAAAGTTTCTAATCTTCAGCGGATTTGGACTGGCACCTTTGGCTTTAGAAAATATTTTTTTCTATGTAAGATTCTCTAAAATAATTATATTTTCACCGGTTGATAACAGGAAGCATGTCGCTACAAGGGAGAAATATCCTGTACGACATTGAAAATTCAACGCTAGTAAGGGGTGTGAACATTTTAACCAAACTTAGTAGAAATGTTTGCCTACCAATTAGTAATAATGGATTAAAGTTTATGATCAAGTCACATATGCAACAAGGTCATATTTGACACTTTTCGCAGTTATTTCTAACTTTCTTGAAATATGTTTTTCTAGCGACCCTTGTTCCTATTGTGCATTAGTTAACATATTTTCAATTCAAATTGATTCATTCTGAGATATCTTGAAGGTACTAATTATGACTAGAGTCCGATAACTAAGAAATAGTCGTCAATTGAGCGAATTTGATAGAGGATAGTAGCTTGCGGGAAGGAGCTTCTTCATTTAGAGAAATTCCAAAGAACGACGCAAAAGACAAACTGGGGCTCAAAGACGAACAAGTACGATACAAGACCAACGACTTTGATTAATGACAGTAAGAATAGATTTTTTACTAAAAAATCAATTGCTGATGAGATGTTGGGTAACAAGAGCCATATTGTAAGACTCCGAACTGTTTACCATCGTATCTGATCTTCTGGCTTGATGTCGTATCGGCCACATCCAGTGTTGCTACTCACTCCTCAGAATCAACAGCACCGTTTGGAATAGTGTAGCTCTTCAGCATCAATGCAAGTTACTTGGGATACAATACTTCAAGCAGATATCAACCAACTGCTGGATTCCATGCGACGGCGCGTCAAGGAGTAGGGGGTTGTCGAACACACTATTAAATAATTTAAGATTAACGCTTGTAGTTTTTCTTTGAAAATGTTAACATCTGTTATCTTTCTGCAGTTAAAAATTGCTACCAAGTTTAGCAAAAATTTCGCACCCCTTACTGGTGCTACAATTTTCAAGTCATTGTGTATATATTCTAACAATAATGATCGAAAAGTTTACTTGATAAATGTGTACTAAAAATAGAATAATATTTTAGTTGTGCTCGCTTTAGGTGAATTCAATTATATGTAAGTTCATTAAGGGTTAGCCCTTTATATAACATGATAAATGATAACTAAACTATATATTAAAATTTTAACTCAGCAATTTTATTCTGTTAGTAAGGCATTTTCAATTGTTACAAAAGCTTATAAGTTTGAATAGTTTATAGAATACATTATCATCAGGAAAATTCTGAGTGGATATGCACGCAGGAGCTACATGTTGACTAAGTGTACTCACAACAAAAATGCTTTAGCAGTAAATATATGCTCAAATCTTACAATTTTGAGTAGAAAAGGGTCAATAACTCATGTAAAGTGTAGAATACTGACGAAACAATATAACAAGCAAATATTTCTTTCTACTCTTTTCACACACAACTGAGCATTTCATAAATCTTCTTAAGAAACGCATATTATTTACCAGGCTATATTTTATAGAACTGTGAATAGCAAAATCAGCTAAATCTTATATCAATATTCCACACCTTAAATGAGTGGTTACCTTTTTGTCTATTGAATTTTAAATTTTGCACCTCTTTGAAGTATTATTGTACCGTATGTTAAACTAAATTTTAGATAAAGGGAGGCTGTGCGCGTGTTTCATTAATGGTAACGTTTGTCGTATCTGTATTGAAACTGACATAACTTTTGACAGATAACAACCGACGTGACACCAAACATAACCTGTCTACTTGAATTCAAATTAAAACTTTTGACAGATAACAACCGACTGAATCTATCAAGGACAAGAGTCACTAAAAGTGTTTGTGTGTCACTGGTTCCCTTTATCTAAAATTTAGTTTGACATACGTTACATTTCGTATTAAAAATATGTGGATGTGACTGGATTAGGTCAGAATCTAGCTCCTTTATAGACTTGTATAATAATGTATTTTATATTTGTTTTAAGAATTAAAACATATTTACTGGTTATTTAAACGCATTCATTTTTCAATAATAATTCTCGGTAAAGTTTGTGAATTTTAATCACATAGAATATTTTAAAAATTTCTAAACAATACTTGTCATTATCAACTGTTTCTCCACCATGTTACGTCACAATAACAACAATCCCTTAATAAATTGAATGCATGAAAACAACATAAAATTTCTCTACGTGGGCATTTTAAAATTGTACATAAACCGTCCGCCTTGAAATGTATAACTATATGCTTTCAACTTGTAACTAAATGAAGTAGAAATGTTAATAAAATTTATCTAATATAAATCAATGCTACACTAGCAACAAATAATCGTTAATAAACTGAAACAATCAAAATAATTAATTATCATAACTGTGTTGTTAGTGAAACTCAGTCAATTACATGGTAGTACTGACACTCGTTTCACGGCTCGCTTAAAAACGCCATTCGCGGTTTTCACAGAAACTATGCGCTTAACTCCGTCAGAACCAGGATTCGGGTCTATGATGCATCCCAAGTTCCATTTGATAGAAGGCAGATTGTAGCCATGTAAGCACAACTAAGTCTCCAACCGTTAGTGGTTGTTCTAGACTTCGGTTCCATTTGGTTTGCAGATGCAAATTGGACAGATATTCGGTGTGTCATCTGTTCCAAAGATGCTGTAAAATTTGTTATCCACGCTTGTAACGAATTCTTGGATATTTATTGCAGATATCTTTCTGGCGGAGCAGCAAGAGGCATCACCTATTAGTAAATGGCCAGGTGTGAGGGGTGAGAGATTATTTGGATCGTTGGATAATGGTCCGAAAGGTCTAGAATTCAAGCAAGCTTCTACCTGGGTGCAACGTGTACACAATTCCTCGAATGCTAGAGAAACATTTATTAGAACATTGGAAAGTAGACGTTTGGTACTCTTTACGGCTACCTCCCACAAACCACCAAAGTGTACTGAGCAGGGAGGAATCAAATGCCGAGTGATAGCTTGGTCAGCTAAGAGATTTGCAATCATCCTTTGGTTTGCATCGTTATTTAGAAATTGGAATAATTCATAGAGTTGGTTTTTAGCTCCCACAAAATTTGTGGCGTTGTCAGAATAAATATCTGAATGTTTCCTCGTCTAGAGGTAAATCGATGCAAAGCTGCTAAGAAAGCGTGAGTAACTAGGTCAGTAACGACCTCTAAATGTATAGCCTTAGTGGCAAAACAAATAAATAGGCAGAGGTAAGATTTTATAGTCTTACGAAAACGAGTTTTGCCTTCCTTTAATAGAAAGGGTCCGGCTTAGTAAATCCCGCAGATACTGAGTGAACGCGATGGACTTACACGATATTCAGGTAATTCACCAAAAACAAGTCACACAGTGACATATTAAGCGCTTTGTCGTATTTTTTCCCGCTATGGGCCAATATTGGCGGCGTACGTTTGCTAAAACGGTTTCAGTACCTACGCGAAACAAGTCTGGATGCGTTTGAGAAATTATAAGTAGTGTTACTGGGTATTCTTTTTGGTAGAGTTGCTGTGAGAATGGGATATGTGCCTTAGTTAGGCGTCCTCAAACGCGTAAGATGCCATCTTTATCAATAAAGGGATCTAAAGATAGAATTTTGCTCTTTGTAGACAATAGTTTTGATTCTCTAAGACTTGCTAGCTCTGCGTGGAAATCATGAGCCTGTATAGGCTTGATCAAATAATTAATTGGTGGCTATTTGGAATTCTTCTATGATCAGAGAACCATAATTTGACTTGAAGCGCAGACACTAAACAACGACATGCTGCAATTTTTTAAATAAAGAAAATTTAACGGTTAGCCCTTGGAAGTAATTTTCCTTTCGACTAGAAAGGAATGCGACTAACTTGCCAACTTCGGGGAGCTGGTTAGTTGAAGTTAGCCCTTTATATAACTTAGGCCAGGTAGCTTGGTCATCGCAAATCCATTCTGGACCATGCCGCCAAAGTGAAGATTTAAGAAATTGCTTTGGTGTCATACCTCGTGTTATAATGTCTACAGGGTTACATGTTACTGCTACATGATTCCAAAGTAAGTTTTGGGTCATGTTTCGTATTTTTGTCACTCTATTAGTGACAAATGTTTTTAGTAAGTGAGGGGACGATTGTATCCAAGACAGAGTGATTGTGGAATCAGACCACGCATAAATATTATTAAAATTTAAGTACATAGAAACTTTAACCTTATTGATTAATATGGCTAATACGAAGGCAGCACACAATTCAAGACGTGGTAATGAAATTGATTTCCTTGGGGCTAACTTTGAATTGGCAGTAATCAAACGAGTTATGTGGTAGTTGGGAGTTATGGTGTTCTTAAATATATGCAAGCATCGTATACTATCTCCGGTACATCGGCAAAACCGTGTAACTGTAAATGTAAAAATTGAAACATAGCAAGTGCCGAGAGACCTTGATTTCTTATATGTTTGGTAACTCTTCATAAAATACCTTCCAAGCCTTAAACAGGTTTCATGGTAAAGGATTGTCTCAGTCAAGTTAAATCCCCACAATTATTGAAGCATCAACTTTGGTTTAACAATGACAATACTGATCAGGCCCCGAAGATCGAACACCTGTGATACGATTAATAATATATATTGATAATATACAGGGTGTTCGGAAAATGGAAACTTTGAGAGCTGATTCTAGGTCAAAAAATAATGTGGGTAAGTCATTTGTGAAAATGTCGAAATCTCCATGGTTACCAAGATACAGGGGTGCAAAGGGAGAATTTTAACATCAATTTTTTGCTCTAGATATCTTAAACTTTTACCAATAAAGTTTTTACTTGGCAGATAAACTAAACTCGATAGATGAAATAATTGTAGGGTACAAATAATTGTTTTGAAAAGCTAAACTGCAAAATTAATTTTTTTTCGTAACTTTCTTATTTTGACACTTAATGTAATAAATGAAATAAAAAGATTTAAAAATTACATACTCTTTATTGAAGTCGATAAGCCTCACCGATTAGTCACAAATCGGCTTCAAAGTTTTTATCAGTTTATACCTTATGTATAATTTGCATTCAAAAATCAAGTTGCCATGAATCTAATGTTATGAATTTTGACAGCTAATGCTAGTTTAATTACAAGTAGAAATATTAAATTTTTGTTTAAA
>JAHWXV010630946.1:0-14900 GCA_024586415.1 Phrixothrix hirtus | reverse complement strand
TTACATTTGTGCAAAATTTCACAACTTTATCATTAGAAATAAAAAAGTTATCGATTTTTGATCCGAAACAGACCTCGATTTTCCATAGTGCGGCGCGGCGTCCGGTGGGCGCCTGTCCTTCTACAGTTGTAATCGGGCTTCGTTCATGGTAGACGTGTCAGTTATTACCTACTTATGTTGTCATAATACTTTTATTTTCATAATTTGCTTTTAAAGAAATACCTATTTTATTATTAGTGATGAACTAATTTTATCATGAGTTGCTCTACGAATACCTGTTTAATGTGACATTAGTAGCAGTGATGTTGTGAAAGTGTACTAGGTGTGGCAATTAAACAACATTGTTAGAATTTATTTTTGATAAGTACTGGTTGTTAAATATTAATTACGAAAAATGGGTGGAAATTATACGAATAAAGAATAGTACGACATGATGGCAATAGGAGATAATGAAAATCAAGTAGGGCCAGTAGCGGTTTCCGCAACCATGACACTGTAATGCAAACATATTGAGAAGATTAGAACATCGCATTTTATTCCACGGTACAGTTGCTATACCATGTCGTATAAATGCTGGATGTCCACGTCTCCATAACGACGCAGCAGTCCACTTAAGCAGAGACAATCCATCACAAAGTACACAATGCGTCGACCGAGAACTGCGTATAAACCACATCTGTGTCTGGCCTGCCTTAAAGCGTGACCAGCAGCATCGTTATCATTACAAGAAGGAGACGATGTGTCTCGACGTATATTTTGTCATTGGTGTGAAAATAATTATTTTCAAAATGTATATTTACACGTGAAGGTATTTTTAATCTCCACAACGAACACATTTGGGATGTTGAAAATCCCTATGCCATGAGAACTAGGAGTCATAAACATCGTTTCAGTTTGAAAGTGTGGGGTGAATTAGCATTACTAAATAGTCGGGTGGTATATTATTTTTCTTTATTGCTTTGTTTCATACAATCAACACTTCTTGTTTCCTTACAGTTTAACCATATTTTACTAAAATGTCTAACTGACGAGATTTATTTGCAATTTCTTGAGGAACACCTTCTCGATATCCTGGACGTTGCTCCTTTGAATATTCGACATAATTTGATATTTATGCATGATGTAGCTGGCCCTGATTTCGCATTAAATCTACGAGAGTACCTCAGCAATACATTTCCCTACCGTTGGATTGGCAGAGGTGGTCCCTTCAATTGGCATCCGCGCTCACCCGACCTGACTCCATGCCATTTTTTGCAGGGTCACGTGAAAACGTCACTTTATAGAACACCAGTGACTGACTTAAATAAACAGCAAGTACGCACATTGCAAGCTGCACTTCAAATAATGCCAGAAATAGTAAACAACGAGCTTCATGAGGTGCAACACCGCACTGTGACTTGTCTATTAGAATATCGTGGACACCTTGAACATTTGTTGAATTAAGAATTTGCTTAGTTTATTTATAACTGCTAATTACTTTTAAATTGTTCGTTGTTCAGACCAAAATAAAAGCTTTCTAAGTGTCTAGTGTGTATCGGTAATTTTTTTTCTGCCAACAATAACTTGATAATTATGCGTGAAATAAAAAAATCGTATAGGAACGTTTCACTTAGTTTTTAGGGTAGCCTATAATCCTACTATCCGTGTCCGCAAATATAGAAATGCGCTGTATGTATACATGCTCAAAACGAATATTATTCTTTAATTATATGACAAATTAACATTATTTAACGATAACTGTGTAACATTACTGTGTAAATGCATATTTATGATTCTGCTATTCTTAATTCAAATGTCAATAGTATCTGCGAAAAACGCAATCATTATCTTGAACCGCAATTCAGTATCAATGGTATGGTATGCGCATGTGTATACTGTACGTCTCCCGTGCCGACCGTTCGCTGTGTTTGTTTTCTTGTGCGCCATTTTGATTAATACAGGTTTTAAAATTCTGTATTTTCGGTAATCATTTTATTGTTCTGCTTTGTTACAAAACACATTTTTTTGGATGACATATCCGAATACAGGAGCTGCAGTGCAGCACTATTTTTTATTATAGCTTTATTATTACTCAACAAAATAACAGCAAACATGAATTAGGTCCACCCTTATTATATATGGAAGTATTTCTGTTTTTACACGAATACCTTTCAGTAATAAATTCTTAAATACCGCAGTTCGTAAAATACGAGTTATAAACTGCACGTTTTCGGATATATTTTGTCGGAATTAGTAAACATGTATTTCAAAATATTTGATATTAAATCGCGTATAGAGACATAAATTGACTTTAAAAATATTGTTCCTTCAAAATGAGTCGCCAGAATTAAATACCTTGATAGTGGTTTACTAGATCATTTTTTGAAAATGCCTAAGACATTCGTATGGAATATCGCTTAATTAAATTGAACTTTTGAAACATATCGGTCGAGATTAAAAATTACAATAGTTGTTGCGGAATAGAAATAGCGAAATATTTATTTTTATTATCCTAGTTGAGGTATTCTTTTACAATGAATATTTTCTTTCCATTGATGATGAATGTGAAAGTTAGTTTATGCACTGGAAACATCATCATAGAATTCCGATCACTTAGCTTTGAATGGTGGCACTTCTGTAACTAAACATTTACTTTTAAATCGATCTAGTTGTAAGCTTCTTGAAATGTGTACCGTAACATTCACTCATTGTGTGTTGTGTAATTCTGTAAACCTAGCAAAATTGAACTTAAGCTTTTAGAAAACTCTGTTGTCAATTACAAAAAAAACAAAGTTTCAACTGCTGCCTTCTAACTTTCCTAGTTTTCGAATTAAATACATCCTGAAAATCTTTTAGTTGTTTCCTATCGCTAGTTTACTGCATGCGTTATTTTCCAATTTAAATAAACTATGTTTTTAATTATCTATTTGTGTAGTGAAGTATTTCCCAAATAATGCAATATCTGAAGTTACTATTGGTGATAGTGAATAACGACTGCAATGTTGGTAATTAACTTTTATTAACGTAATTATTAATCCTAACGTGTTCGTTCTTATAATTGGTAACTTTGTGTTTTCTTATGGTTCAATTGCTGTTACAGTAGCAAAGAATGATACGGTTTATTATAATAGTGTAGGACTGAACCACAAAACACATGTTAAAAAATTCTTCTTGTGTTTATTAAGATAGGAGCACTTCTGTTGAGAATGTTGATTTAATTCTCTAAAAAGAAGAAGTCCTTGATAATGTTCTGATTGGGCTACCAATTATAAGTAAGAAAACGTTCGGATTAGTAACTACATTAATAAAAATTAATTACGAACATATAAGTCGTTATTCATTACTATTTCATTTTATGGGGAAGCTTTCAGAACACAAATAGCTTTAGAATGGCTCCCTTTACATATATTTTTAATTAATTTTAATACTTCTACAGATCTAAGATATAAGCAATTAAATTAAATTTAATGTTTATATACCGTATGAAGTTTGTGAATTATTTTATATATAGAAAATAAAATCAAGGGCACTTATTAAATACATTAAAATCTATTGACAACGTTATAAGACAGAATTTTAAAAATTATAAGTAGGGAAGGAATAAAAAGATTTACGATGGTACTACAACATCTTGTTAGGGGAAGGTTTATGTAGCTTTCTTTGCAAAGAATACCCAAGGCCTCATGACGTCTACGTAGTGTAAGTTGGTTTACCTTTGGAAACTACTAACTTTCTAATATTGAAAACAACTTTTGAGCTATTCTTTTTAATCATAGTACAAATGTCTTGTAAAGAGACAAATCATACATGCGGTTAGTTATCTAAATAATGGGTTCAAGAGGTAAACTCCTTATTGGGGCTTATCACTACCAAAGTAGTTGAAATTGAGAAATAACAGACTACAATGAAAATCGATTTGCAGAGGTGTAGGTTCGAGTAGCTCATTGAGATTGAGGTGGTTCTAAAAACTAGCTAAATCAATAAAATCGATACCTACATCGTTTATAAGGAGTTAGTAGCTGAAGGAACAAAAACTAAAGCCCATGAGAGTATATTACTATGAGATAATGATCCTACTCTTCCTGCTTTCTTTTTACTAAACTTGTCATAAATTTGTTTCTGCTATAAATGTTGCCATTCAATATTCGACTAGTTAACTAAAAGAAAGTATATCATAAATTTCTCAACTAAACAATTAATTTTGAAAATAAAACTTACCTATTGAATATTCCTACTTGAAAATGTGTACACCTTTAAAAAGTGTTAAGGTAGCTGCAACTTGTCATTTAAAGTGAGTCGTGTCGATGAACTTTAAATTAACAACGTTTAAAATGTATGAGGGTCATCGACAACCCACTGTGCACAATGACTCGACTATTGTGAGCCTTGATGCCCGCAGAATGAGGACTGAGGCCTTCAAATGTCTTCTCAAACCCTTCGAATTCAGCTGGTTATTCAATACTTATTGATAGTATAACCATAATTCATCAATAAGGTTTAGCGGCAAAAAAGCTACCGTGATGACTATTTCAGATCAAAGAGCGAATATTGTTGGTCTTTGATATTGAACCGTTAACCCTATTTATCAAATTGTCTTCATCATGTTTTGAAAAACATCCACTTACGAAGGTTGTTGAAAAACACTCACTTATTACCTTGATAAGATATTACTCAAAATCGCAATTGACGTTTCTTGGAATTGCTTCGTTTGAAATACTTCATATTATGATTAGAAGGCATATCCCTCCTGTAAACATAATATGAAGTATTTCATTGGTGCGATTTTGACGGTCCCAGCCGGGCACCGCAAATGTGACTGAAGATAGCAAAGCAAGTCTTGCCTTCTGAAAATTAAAATTAATGGATTTCCATCATCATCATCAGAAAGAAGAAAGTTTTGTTCAATTCCAGGTTCCACAACATACGTGCGATAACTATTATGAATATCAAAGTCTTCCAGACATTTTGAGTTTGGGGGTGCTGCATTTACAACAGTACTAACGCGGTAAACAGCTGGTTTATCACGGGCTATACTGAAAATAAAGCACGGATATACTCATTGAACATTCAACCAAGGCTAGCAAAGTTACACAATGGAGCGAGGTCATGGAAGAACGATAACTACACGGCTGAATACTGTATAGGTCCTGAAAATTGGAAAATTCGAACGTCACTGCCAGGCGCTTTATGAAAACACGCTGCACATCTGGATGGCTGGATCTTAGCTTTAAAATAGAGACGGACACTCCTTGAATACCGAAGCCGCGGTAGTTGTCTAAGTTGAAAGGATAAATACTGTGCGTTAAACACCGGACTCTATGACACCTGTATATTGGAAAATCAGTAATTTAACTAAAAATATAGTCCATCAGGCTGACAGTCGTTAAGAAATTTTTATACAGAGTAGCCCACTGAAAACAGGACACAGCCGTTTTGGCGTTTCAAACTGAAATATGACAAAAACCCTGACACTTCGACTTTATTTATTGCGAGGACAACTTTTCTGGGTAACTTCATGCATGTCACTTCAACTCCCAAGCGGGTGTAAAAGTAACCCCAATAATTTTAACTGGCAATGTATGTAAAAAAGCATTACTTGAGAGTATACAATATTTTATTTCTAATGGTGTATTTATTTTTCAAATTGAATGTTTGGTTTAGGAGATAACACATTTTCAAATATGTAGATGCTTGCTTTTGTCATATACAATTGCAAGAGAAATGTATCAATAAAATCAAGTGTCATAGAGAACGTGCAAACTGAATTAGTCGAATCGGAAATTCTTGGCCACGTTCTATAAATCCCGGGTTAAGTACAGGAAAATTAGCCAGTTAATTAGGTATTTCAAGAGCAACCATCCAACGTATTTTAAAATGTCAGAAGTTGCATC
The DNA here is from genome assembly GCA_024586415.1 of Phrixothrix hirtus. Classification (NCBI taxonomy): domain Eukaryota; kingdom Metazoa; phylum Arthropoda; class Insecta; order Coleoptera; family Phengodidae; genus Phrixothrix; species Phrixothrix hirtus. The sequence goes on along the minus strand of JAHWXV010630946.1, from coordinate 9,030 downwards.
CTTACAAAATTAGTGTAACGAAAATTACAAACAATAGAAATCTAATGGAAGATTCTAGAAACATCCAGTACCTTCTTCTAGAATAAAATAGATGATGTAATTTCCAAATGACTCATTGCAGTAACCGATACCTGTCAATTCAATTAAGTCAGCAATGAGTTATAGCATTATAATTTATTACATCATTATTATGAGCAATATTCTGGAATCTTCCTCAGTATTGTTCTAGAATTCATCTTTTATATATAAACAGCAGATTAAATTCTCTTAGTTTAATTTTTGTTAGAATCTTGAACTGTTCGTTACTGATACACATATAAATATAAATATACATAAATAGAAATATAAATATTTGCTGTTAGTGGATTGTGAAATAAATATTTGATAATTAAGTGTGTATAAATAATTGCAATTTTAATAAATATAAATAAACATTTTAATACAATTAACTAGTTTCGTTACATTGGTGCCAGATGTTGGGTTCGTTTTAAAAGTTAAACTGACAGACTATTATTAATTAAAAGCTACTGTTAATTGTTTTTATATGCCAGTAACCAGAAGCGCAGAAAAACAAAAAATGGAGTCGTTAATGGAAATGATGCAAAAGATGCAGGACAAAATGGAATCCAATCAAACCAAATTACAAGAAAAAATTTGGTGTGAGACAACACACGACTGTCTCTTACACATTTTAAACTTAATTTGAATTTATTGACGTTACAAACTATAAAATTAATTTAAAAGTATAAATAATTTATTCATTTATAATTTCCTCTATACATGTACTAAGAGTTTTATAATTAAATTTTAAACTTATTTAAAGCAAAAACAATATATAGATTTTAATAAAAAGTAATTAAGTATGTAAGTAATGCACACAGTTCATTAAAACATTAATTTATTTTTGTTTTGAGGACGATAATTGGAACGGTCACCCATCCAACTTACTTGCCAGAGAGAAGCTTGCCTAACTCTACAGATTTTTCTTAATAACTCACTTCAACGAATTTTCTCAGAGACACTAATTAATTCATGAAATACACCATTACCGGAGTAAGAAACATGGGGAGTTAAAAAAAAATTGCAAAAAACCTAAAAATCACAAGAATAAAGACACTTCCGGTCTTTCAATTTTACCGAAATTCCTAGTAGTAGGTGCTAAGGCGGCAATATACTTATATATAAAATTTCACTTTTCTACGATGTTTGGTTTTCGAGATATATTAAACACATACGTAAACACTAACACACACACGCACACCCACACGCACACCCACACGCACACGCACACGCTCACACACTTGCACTCGCACACGCACCCGCACCCACACGCGCACGCACACGCGCACGCGTACGCGCATTGGCACGCTCAAGCGCACGCACACGCTCAAGCGGACCTGCATGCGCACTCACACGCTACGCACACGCGGACGCACACGCACACGCACATGTACACGCACACGCAAACGCACACGCGTGTGCTCACACACACGCACATACACACACAGACACAGTCACAAACAGACAGACATACACACACACACACATACACACACACACACACACACCCAAGCACCCACCCACCCACCGATACACACACACACACACATACACAGACACACACACACGCACGCACACACGTACGCACACACGCACGCACACACGCACGCACACACGCACGCACACACGCACGCACACACGCACGCACGCACACACACGCACGCACACACTCAACCACCCGCCCACACACACACACCCATACACAGTCACAAACACGCGCATGCACACATGCACACTCCCACACACACGCGCCCGCGCGCGTGCACACACACTCACAGATCGATTTCTAAAAACATATTTTTCGAATTCAGGGGACCTGAAAACGTGTATTTCCGCTAAAACCTGGACATCGAAAATTTTGACCAAAAGCATGTCTTTCTCTATATTATATTTCAAATACATAAAAGAAAGTAGATTCAAAAAGAATCAAAATAAATTGCAGAATGAAATTCATTGGGCCAAAATGCATTAAAAGAAGATATTACCAGAAAATTAAAAGAGGAAATGTTATGGATTAATCCAAATCGAAATAGAGTTCAAGAAGAATTTAAGTTAAGCCATTCTAAATTAAAACGGAACCTGACGAAAGAAATAGAAGTTGTTACCAATGAGATGTCAACAAAATATAAGGAGCTAACCAAGAAGTGTGACGAACTATATCAAAAGTGTATCCTCCTGACTGTAAATAAAGAAGTCAGCATGCCTAAGAAGGAGGGGTCACTAGTTCCTCATGAACAATCAACCGAAGCAAAAGTATACCGCAAGCTGAACATTTGCCTGTTATTGAAAATGGCATGTCAAGTACTAGAAGACACGTTAAAGCACCACGTATGATGGGAAGACGTAATGAGTCCAATTATCATAAACAATTTATGGTAGCCGCAGCATCAAATGGATGGACGTTTGAAGAAAACGCAACTACCTTAATAGTGACTCTACGTGGGGGTGCTTTAGACATCCTACAAACAATATCAGACGATCTACAGAGTTACTACGATTACCTTGTCTCACCATTGGAAATGCGATATGGAGATAAACATCTGCAACGGCTCAGTTAAGTACAGTGACTTGGAAATAACCCACAGGAAGTCGAAGCTGAAATTGCACAGCCAGTAATATTTAGCATACTCAACGGCTCCAGAAGGTTTTATTGGACAGATTGGGGTGCAAACATTTGTCGATGGTCTTAGGAATTCTCAAACACAACAGGAACTTAGATTAGCACGTCCACGTGACCTTGCTAGTACATTAGCTCATACTCTACAATTTGAAGCGGCCAAACAAGCGTCGAAGGGCCATGTTCGTGTGCGAGCCATTGAGGAGGATGAAACTAATGCTGAGACTTTAGAGTTAACAGTGTTAAGACTAATCAAAGGCCAAAGACCAACAGGACGTAAACTACAATGCTGTAAGTGTGGTAAATGGAGACATATATAGAAATATTGTCAAGAGGCTATGGCCAGTCCCGTCGACAACATAAAGCACAAGGAAAACTAGAAAGGATCGATGTCAAGGGACGAATATTTATCTCTGCTAGCCATGTCCCGGAAGTCACCATCCAATTGGCATCGTTAAAACATAAACCGGATGGTCTTTACATTAATGGAAGAATTGCATGGAAGAATTGCAAAATGCTGCTGGACATAGGAGCAACAAAGACAATAGTAAAACCGAACGTTGGTGGGAATGGAAGATTATTGACGTCACAACTGCAATTACGTACAGCTATAGTAAACCGTTTAACCGTTTATGGTGAAATTATTACAGATATTGAGATCGGCTCCAGAAAACTAACGCACCGCGTGCTAGTAGCCGATATTGAGGAACCTGTTATATCGGGTATGGATACAACGTCTGAGTTTGGCTTTGCGTTAGACTTAAAGAATATTATCATATGAGTTGATGATGAAGAGATACCTATTAATAAACGAGATAACCATGAAATAAGTACATCCTAGCCGAAGAAGTGGCATTACCATCAAGCAGCGAAATAATAGTTATAGGCCAACTGGATGGAGACTTCCGGGTAAGATGTATAGGAATTTTAGAAACCAGTAATGTAAGTATTGGTAGTGGAATTTTAGCTGGAAGAGCGTTGATCGAGGCCAAGGAAACAAGACCTGTTCGCTTGATGAATGTCAACACCTTCCAGATGACGCTAAAGAAGGTCACTTAATTAGGATCATGCACACCTATGTAATCTGTGGTACGTTTCACAAAAGCCAGTGAGAAGGTTTTGCCTGTAAAAAATTTATTTAAACTGCATGCTACACTCGAATCCTTGGATAACGGGTTTTCACCTGAGCAAAAGGGTACAGCAAGTCAGTTAAATGTGTTTTCTCTTAAACCAATGGCTCGATTTAAAAAATAAAAACGCCATTATAAAAAGAAGTTGGCGTAATTTCAAATGATATGCTCTTTACATGCATTGCCATTTAAAATTATTGGGGTGGCTTTTACTCCCATTTAGGGATTGAAGTGATATGAATTAAATTATACGGAAAAGCTGTCCGTCCAAACAAACAAAATCGACTACTTCGAGCCTTTTTGTCATATTTCAGTTTAAAAGGCCAAAATGGCCTTATTATGTTTTCGATGGGCCACACTGTATAGTATAAACAAAAAAAATTTCTTCGTATTAAAAATAGCGTTGAATATACGTTGAATCGGGTAATAAAATTACTGTTCTGTACCTCCAAAACTAGAGCAGATAGGGAAAAATTGATGCCAATTTTGGAATCAGCACACCAAATACAGCTAAGAATAAATTTAACACAGACATTAAATCAAAGGTTATGTTTTGTTGGCCCGTGTATTTTATCAAAAGGTTTACTCAATACAAAGAACTTTTTTAGAAATATTAAATAATTGGTTTTGATAACAAAAGTTGGGTAATAAATAAAAGGGCAAACCTTCTGATATTTATACGTATTGGTCTTTTCGAAACTTGTTACGCATTAAAAGATAAATATTTTGATTACTCCTACTTGAAAATTTTTTTCTGAATTAGTTACTACTAAAAAATGTTAAATTAGAGTGTACGCCTTATTTTAGTCAATTAACCCAATGAAGCACATTTTATACTATTAACTTGAATTTACGTTTAGGATGAAAGAATGTTAACAACATGACCTTGTTCTTGAAAACTGATTTATTAAATCAAAATAAAATTCATTTATTTACAAAAATTTCAACAATTTTAATAATTATAGAAAAGTCGCTTATTTTTAATATGTATAGAACAGTTAATAAACTTAAATAATTTTTTTAAGGAATAATATATTCGCGCTATCCATTTTCGTATTTTTTGTTTAAATGGTATAGTCCAAGTTGACTGACAAAATCAGCCACGGCGCTAATAGGCGATCCCAACTTTTTAGGTTCGGCTATTGCTGTAACGCATAACTCGAAAATTTTGCCTTGTTTAACATCATTTGCAGTGCTTTCGATTACCTTGTCATTTGTTAAAGTTACATTTGAAATACAAGGCAAATAAAAGTCAATGAAAGTTTGATTAGAAGCACACGGTGGTTTTCGATCACAATCAATTCTTGAGTACACACAAGCTAGATTTGTTTTCTGATCACAATTCACAACAAAAGGCATGTGTGTTACGCACATAATGGTTCCATTTCTTAAACAGAGGGAATTAGTATTAGGCGAGCATAAGTTTTCAGATGTGTTAGTTGCGCACTCCATAGTATTTGCTCCTGCTATGTCGAACTTGGTTGGTACCTGTTCACGATTCTGATGATAATGATGTACACTATAAATTACAGTTGGCTGATTTGGTTGTTCATCTCTATAATAAACTGGATTATTTTGGCGATAGTTATTGTCATAGGAATGATAATTATTTTGGTAATGATTCTGATGATAGTGATCGCCATAACTGGGACTAGTCATACGTCCGATTAAATATCCACCAAGGAAAGAACCACCGTAACCTAATGCCGAACCACCACCACCGCCACTATAGTATGTCGGATAAGATTTATAAACAGCCACCGGTTGATATATAGGAACTACATGATGAACAGTTGTTACAGGTGGGACGTATTGCGGTTGCAACGGAGGTCTATATTGAATGCTACCTCCAGGATGGACAATAGTTTGAGGTTGATATGGATGATGTGTTCCTGATTGATAGTTTGGATGATAGGGTCCAGTATTTACGTTTCCCACTGGTTGATGCACGTTGGAATGTATAGGCTGATTCGTTTGGTGAGGAAAGCCTGTCTGTACTGGATAATTAGGCCGAGAGCCTGTGTTGGTATTTCCTATTGGTTGATGAACGTTAGAATTAATAGGCTGGCCATGCTGCTGAGGTAATCTGTTGACATTTTCAAACCCAATTCCAGGTTTCCCAGGCGGTGGTCCAATAGGAGCTGAGGGAGCACTTGGATTACCACCGCCTATTGGATACGTATTTGTTTGATGATTAACATTATCAAATCCAGTACCAGGTTTACTTGGTGCAGGATTTCCACTACCTAATGGATGGACATTTGTTTGACCATGTACAGATCCTTGCGAATTTGTCATTTGTGGACGGTTGACATTGTCGAAACCAATACCCGGTCTATTATTTGTTGGTCCTACGGGTCCTGTTGGTCTAATACCTATTCCGCCGGTGACAGTGTGAGTATTCGAAATAGTTCCATGTGGACCGTACCCGGTGTTACTCGTTGATGGATGGAATGAGCCGCCTGATGATGACGATCCTCCAGGATAATGGTATCCTCCACCTGAAGTGTGTATTCCACTAGGGGGATGCGATGAAGGAGGGGAGTATACTCCACTTGAAGAATGCGTTTGTCCAGTAGGGTGGTATCCTCCACTTGAAGAATGCGTTTGTCCAGTGGGGTGGTATCCTCCACTTGAAGAATGCGTTCCTCCAGCGGGGCGGTGCACTGTGCTTGAGCTGTGATGAGATCCTCCAAAACTGCTACTAGAGACATGATGAGAAGGCGATGAATGACTCGAAGGCCTACTACTAGAAGGGCGTGACCCACTTGTTCGAGAACTTCCGGAGCCTCTTTTACAGTTTACATTATTCACTAACACAAGCACTATTAATAAAAAACATAATTTTAAATACTTTTTATTTAACGCGTCCATTTGACTTAATTCTATCATAGTTGACGCTATACTAACACAACTTGTGTGTGCGTTCTTTTATAAGGCTAATTATGACTGTTTTATTAAATGAATTAGAGGTCACAGCTGCCGAGATACTGAAAAATTCTGGGTAATACGTTGTTCTCGATAATTATCAGACTTCTTAAAAATAAACAGTTATAAGAAATTTATCAGCACATGACGTACATTTTAAATAAACAATTAAGTAAACAAGTATTTATTGAAATACTGAACCAAGTAGAATGTGTTTTAAAATAAAATACATTTTGTATCAATTATTTATGCAAAAAACAATTGATTAAAGATCCTTACTTGCAATTAATATATAATAATGTAACAAAAATAAACTGATAGTATACAAGGTATATTAAATAATCTAGTTAACAAAATGTTGGTGTTTATGTAATTACAGTTTATAAAATGACTAAGATTATTTCACAATTTCAATTTTACAAAACCCACTCCGTTATAAAGCGCTGTAAAAAGAAATTTGTCTACCTAAAATGCCTTCCTTACTTCTTAAAATTGATATATCTTTTATTAGACAGTAGAACAACTATTGATAATCAAAACAGGAATTTTTATGCAAATAAATATAAACATCGCTTCATGTTTCGAAAGTTCCCATCTACGCATTAATTTCAGTGCGAACTATGACGTAATATTAACGGATATTATTTCCCAGCTACGTAGTTAACAATCAGATATCTTCATAATAATACAATATTATTTATTGGCAGCACATCCCATATTAATTATTTAAAGATTTTCTGTAGTCCATTGCAAGATTAAATAGAATCAAAAATTTAAATATGGAGTGTTGCTCCTAAAATAAAAAGTAATTATTAACTGTTAGTAAAAAAATCATTTGCAAAAATCTAAACATTAAATACTTTAAATCACCTCAATAACTGAATAAGAAATGTCTGAACTAATAAACTCAAACAAGCGCAAAATTTCAAAGAAAATATCTACGTATCTTCGTTATGAAGCACAATAAAGTAAAATCAATTTATCAATTAAATTAACGATAAAACAAAACACACCAAACAAGACAAAGCGATTAAAAATAAAGTTCTGTAAATAAAGCAAGCCATTGCTGTGTAATTCAACAGAATTCTTCGAAATGCAGTTTTAATTCCTAGTTTTTTTGTAAACTGTTTCCCTAAGTTTTCTTTTGAAAATGTTAGACTCTGAAGATAATTTTAATATTATGTGCCGTTTTAAACCAGGTTCAGCAATTCTAGATTTATCAAATTGGGCCGTTGCTTTTGTGTGTGCTAACCTTTATTTCCAATGATTTTCCACTTTCTCCAGTATAGAATTTACCACAGTTACAAGGAACTTTATAAATGAAGCATTTGTTATTTTCATTTTCATTAAAAGGCTTGGTATCGGTTAAAACTGAACACAAACAATTGTAGGAACTATGAACAGGTCTGATTTTAAGTTTTTTAGTAGTTATGTTAATTTCTTCAGATATACGAGCAACATATGGTAACACCATAACGGTATTTATAAAGTGGCGTCTGTGTATCTAATGTTGTTTCGATGAAGAATTTAAATTATCTTTTCTAGAACGTATAGTTTTGACTCTATCATAAATACTATTAATAATACCTTTCTTAAAATTAAACTGATGATTGGATTTGAAGTTTAAATACTGACTGATATTGGTTTGACGAAAAACGAATGTTTGAAAACCATTATCTTTTATTTTTAATTGAAACATCAAGAAAAGTAATTCATTGTTGTCCCTTTTGTATACTAAATTCCGTTTAAGTTATATTTTGATTAATAAAATTAAAGATATTGTTAGGTTCGCCTTCATTTCTCTTCCATGTAACAACAACATCGTCAACATAACTCCATCAAACCCTTATGTTCAACAATATAACTATTTTGAAAACTTTCCATAAATAAATTACCGAAAATAGGAGATAAAGACGAACCCATAAGCATACTAAAATTCTGTTGGTAAACCTATTTTCAAATTGAAAATTCATGCACGATGATGTAAAAGGAAACTTCTCAAATGAAACGATTTTTACATGCATCGGAATTTTATATCTCTGCATGCATAAATGACCATAACAGTTGAAGCCAACAGGGCTAAGAGATATCCTTATCCCGAAGACTCAGCCCCCAAACAAACTAACAATAACTACTGTAAAATAGTAGTTCAATTAAAGGTTGGGCGCCTGATGTCTACAGAATCTTAGTTTTAACATTGATTTTATATAAACAGATTGCTCACGCCTATACTAAAAATTGGAAACCGCAAAATGTCGGCGAACACCAGTGGGCAGCACTGCTACCCGTTAATTT
>JAHWXV010630925.1:0-14137 GCA_024586415.1 Phrixothrix hirtus | reverse complement strand
CTGAAAAAAATTATCTATAAAATCAAGGTATTTTTTGCATTAGCAACAAGAATTAATAAGAGAAACTATGGCTCAAAAATTTCTACAGATAGGATAGACATAGCGATTATTTTTGTAGAGTATTATTAATCAACAAGGTGATTTTTGGCGTTTTTGAAAAAATTATCTATAAAAATAAGGTATTTTTTGGATTAGCAACAAGAATTAATAAGAGAAACTATGGCTCAAAAATTCCTACAGATAGGATAGACACAACGATTATTTTTGTAGAGTATTACTAATCAACAAGGTGATTTTTGGCGTTTCTAAAAAAAATTATCTATAAAACAAGGTATTTTTTGCATTAGCAACAAGAATTAATTAGAGAAACTATGGCTCAAAAATTGCTACAGATAGGATAGGCATAGCGATTATTTTTGTAGAGTATTACTAATCAACAATGTGATTTCTGGCGTTTTTAAAAAAAATTATCTATAAAACAAGGTATTTTTTGCATTAGTAACAAAAATTAATGCGCATAGAATAATCAATGTATAAAGTTCTAGTTTAATACACAGTAATTATTTTAAAAGTAAAACTATTTTAAAATGTACACTGAAATAATACCAGTCGATATAGGCGCTTTTAAAAATTTAAATGCAGTACATTTTTAAACCTTGTTACTTTTAATTTAAACACAAAGATCGATCTTTATAAAATTTAATAATGCAGTATTGATGTCTTTGTACGTTACTTCATTTGAGCAATGTCGCAGTTAAAATGATAAGAATAATCCGGGTACACATTTATTTTTAAAATAAATTGCGGCTTTTTGCAAAATTTCTAAAAAGGAAGCACGCCATACGGAGTACATTAATTCCAATTGTTTATTTCCGTAAAAAGGCCCATCAAACATTGCGATAAATTTATACAAAAAAAAACAGACTGAAAATATTTATACAGGGCATCCCAAAAATAATCGACGGTAGGAAAACTGTGGATACTTTATGAACTAGGATGTAATTTTGTTATAATTTTTCTCAAAGCGTCTAGTCATCGAAATATTGACAATAAAATTAAAGTTCAACCCTGTCTGACACTTTCGACGTGCCGAAAATTGTTGTTGCCACAAAAATCGTTTGCCGATGCGTTATAACCCCGACTTTATTACATGTATATACATTTTTATGTGCTACCAAATTAGTTTTTGTACATTTCCACACAAACATACGCAAATTACTATTTTTGATAGAAAAAAGTTCCGAGCGAAAATAATAATTTATTCTGATTTTAATTCAAAAGAATACAATCGAAATCAACTCCAGCGCTTTGAATTATACCTACGTTACGCAATTTTTATATTTTTATAACTTGCAAAATTTTTAGTTTCAACTATTTTCTTTAATATATAAAACAAATAAGGCAAAATGAGTTGACAGTACATACGACTACAAACTGTAAACTAATTGTGACTTAAAAAGCTCAATATCTCAGGTGTATGGGAATCTGCTGGACATGTTTCATTTAGGACATACGGTATAATAATGGCAGAGCACCATTCTGTTAAAACTAGGGTGGAAATTCACTTTGACTTAAATATGGCGAGAATTTCCAGTTACATACATAGTCGGCAAAGAAAAATGAATCAGGATTCGATACTTGACGATAAGGCGTTCAGTGTATTCGTCTTTTGGTTTCTAATTTAAGATTAACCTTATTTAGATTAATTAATATAGTCGAGCGGTCTTTCATTTATTGCTTTAATTCTTTGGATGAATCTCAATTTATTTCATATTTTTTCAGTCGGTTTACTTGAACTGTTTAGCTTTGAAATAACTAATGTCGGATTTGAATCTTGAAAAGCAATTTATTTAATCTATAAAAAGTTATACCATATAATAACATAAAAAGATGTTATTTAAAAATAATATAATCAACAATGGTTTACGCTAAAAATCATTATTTATGTAGAAGAACAAAATATTTTCCCAACCTTTACAATTTTTGAAAAGCAATTTTAATCCTAAACTGTGAATTTATTTATTTACATAGAGCATTTACCCTAAAAGCAACAACGTAAAATTAACTTGCCTATTTTAATAAGAGTAAATTAGAAACAATAATTTTTAATTAAGCCGACATATAAAAATAGTTGACTCCGCTCGGCTGATTAATTATAAGAGGTATTCCCTTCAGAGGGTGAAAGATCATACAAACACCACAATAGGCGTAAAATTAAAAGCAATACGAATACGAAAAATTACTTTTTTTGCAATTATGTACATCGACTCAGTTATGGTTGCACACTAAATTGTTAAATATTCATAACGTGCGCTACGCTTATACAACTGCAGCAAAAACGATTCGATGTGTTTACTGTATTAATTACTGCATAAACGTATTTACATATGACAGAATTAAGATACTTTAGTACAAATAAATGTTTCTACGATCTTGAGCATACGATATAAATAACTGACAAATGAAAATGGTTTTTAGTCATGCATCGTATTAAGAAAATGTGTTTAACTGCAAACGCAATTTAAGCAATTTTTATTAAAGTTTTTAAATAACATTGCAATCTTACACCTAACAACCATTTTTATTTCTGAAATTGTGTGACATCATTCTATACTTAAAATGAACTTTCGACTTTTTAAGATATCTCAGATTTTTGGAAAATTAAAAGCGTATGTAACCCTTTCTGTTAACTTTATCGAAAAACTTCATGTCAAACAGTTATAAATTTGGTCAAGCTCTATCCAGAACTGCAACCAAAACTACTGGAATTTTCAATTTCCAACTTTTTGCGCACTTTGTTAAACTTTTTCTTAATATAGCATTTTTTCTGTTGACTTTACGGAAAATTTTTTAACAAAAAATTGTAGATGTAGTCGTTTTAGATCCAGAACTCTGACAAGAATTACTGGAAGTTTCAATTTTTAGGACAAAGTTTATGTAACTTTCTTCTTTTGACTTTAGGGGATGATTTTATTAGAATCAGTTGCGTATCTCGTTATTCTAGAGCAAAAATTCCAATCAAAACTACTGGAGCTTTTAAGTTTTAATTATTTAGGACATCGTCCCATTTTTGCAAAATTAAAAGTTCAATGTAACTTTTTTTCTATTGAATTTAGAGAAAACTATATTAGAATCATTTGTGTATCTTGTTTTAGATCCAGAACTCCCACTAGAATTAACGTAACTTTCAATTTTTCACTTTTCGAATAATAGGAATTTGATTGTTTCCCATTTCTTTGTTATTAACATCAGAACTTTCCAAAAAAGTATAAAGTACTCCTGATTACAACTAACTCTACAGGTAACTTATCTCAGAACTATTGTATTTGAATTTTGGGGTACGGTGCGATGTTAGCACATCAAATTTTCAACTCAATTTTTTATATTAAATGGTCAGAACTTTTTTTAAAAACTATAAGGTACTTCTGTTCTAAGAAGTATTGAGTGCTATTATCCAGGTGCTAATTTCATAGACGTGATCTAAGTTGTGGACAAATGAACGGATGTTACATTTCTCGTTGAATGTTTATAATGCGCCGGAAAGCTCATTAAGTCCCAAAAGGTTATCAAAATCAAAAATGCAGAATTAGCTAGCAGCTCCCGCAGCCACAGTGGAGAAGGGGGGTTTTACGGTTTTTGATAGAAATAATTAGGCAAACATTTAAGAACGGCTTGCGAGAATCAAAAATCGGGAAAAAGTCGTAAGTTTTGGGCGCCACCTTATTTAAATATCTTGACGGAAGGTCTTGTTTAGAAGCGAGACATAAGGAATTTTATTTCGACCGAAATGCGATAATTTTACCATGAGATACTAAATACTTATTTAGCGTTAGCCACTGCAGAAATACTCCTAATGTAGTTCGGTTAGACTTACAATTTGTAAATGTTTTAACTTACTTAGGTCTAACGATGTCCCGTAAGAAAAATACTGTTATGTGTTACTACTAAAGTTACTTAAGATAATGAAATAATAAGATCACCTGTTTTAACTAAATCGCTTATAATGCAAATAATAAATTAATACAGAGAGTATGAGGAAATTCAATGAACAATTACTTAATAATTAAAACTACAATAAGGAGGGTTCCCCTGAATTTGATTATTAAAGGCTATCTTACCTAATAACAAAATATTGACCCCTTTTTAAGGGTGGTCACAGATTATAGTATTTATCTAGATTAACTATTAATTTTCGGTTCGTTAATTAAATTTCACACAATAAGAACAAGCTGTCTAACTGCTACTCGATCGAAGTAGATCCCTCGCCGATTTAATATTGCGTTACGAAACAGGGGTTGATTGTCGGATCCTCCAGTGAAGTTCAATGACTTATATAGTGGAAGTAACTTATCGAAAAAATGTCGCTTACTTGTATTTGCGTTGAATTACGTGACTTTTTCTCGCAGGCCCCAATGCCTCCAGCATTTCATAAATAAAGCGTACGTGAAGTACTTTCCCAGACGTCCTACAGCACTATGGCCAACCTTGAACGGGGATAACGAAGATTCAACCCGTACAGCGCCAACCTGCCCAATTCACCACGATCCAGGCATTCGATAGTTGGTAAGGGTACCTAATTCGTATTTTCATGAATTTTTGCGCGGCCTTAGTATATCGTCACGTCTCACTATATCGCGCTTTGACTTGAGAGGTCGGATCTCAACTACCTATTTTGGTGCAGTTTCACCTTGAGATTGCCGGGAAAAGGGGAGTTGGTGGTTAACGTTTATCTATAGAAGCATACACATTCCCGTGGGAAAGCTGATTTAGATTGTTTTAAAAGCGTAAATCGGGGGTTTCTGAATGCTAATAATTATTAATAATTGGAAGCAACCTGTAAAATCATTGTTTATAATTTTAAATACAAAATTAATATTGGTATTTACCCATTCGAATTTGTTATGAATTCACTTAAATATATATATATATATATATATATATATAGGGTGTTCTCAAATCAATGACAGATGTTGCAGGAATTTTATATACGCTTATATGTTCACCTTCAGTTCATCAATATTGTGGGATTTAGATGCATTATTTCTCTCCTTGAAGTAAGTATCCTCAAAGAAGAAAATCGCAAGTCGTCAATTCTGGGGCACCAGAAAGCCACTGTCCATTGCTGACAACTCGTTTATTTGTGAAAACTGGATGAACTCGATTCAGTGTAACGTTTGATGTGTGACATGCTGCTCCGTCTTGTTAGAAGATGTATTCATTTTCATTATTAGTTAATTGCGCATATAATTCTTGGAAAATTGTGAGGTAAACTTGTGTATTGACGGTCCGGTCAATAAATATAGGTCTCACTATACGATTACCGGAAATGGATCACCAAACACCAATTTTCTGATCGTGAAGTGGAGGCTCGAATATCTCGAGAGGATTCCTCGGCATCTAACACCCGGTGTCCTGCGAATTAACATGGCCGGATAAATGAAACCATGTCTCGTATGATATGAAATACGACATTAGATCTATTTGTCCACCAACAATGTTCTCGAGAAGCCAGCTGCAATAATCAATTTGTTTCGATTTAACTGTCTCCTTCAGTTGTTGCACGGTATGGTTTCAATTTTAATTAACGAAGAATTCTACGATAAGATGTGTATTTAACACCGGATTGTTGGGATAACTTGCGTACTGATTTTTTTGGACTGGCAGTAACTCTCCTAACTTCTGGAGTACAATGGAAGGTAGCCTATTTCGTTTTGTTATACGTCAGTTTTTAACTAAGTGTCTTTTCACACGTGGCCACCGGTAGCCGACACGCATGGCGACTACCTGCGTCGGATTTTGGTAAAGTATTGCTTTTAATGAACGCTTACATACGAGCCACTTTGCACGCGACTCGGTATTCAGCGGCGCTGCGATTGCTGTATAGTGTCCGGCCCTCGCCATAAAATGAACCACTAGACACTGATTTCTTTGTAGCAAGGGTTCACACCAGCCACTTTTTGTGTCAGACACTGTGCGATTATCACGTAGATTCTCGGATATTATATGTATTCGTCGTATGGTATTTGTCCCTCGGAGTCTTCCTTGCAGTATTCTCAAAAGTTCGTGGTAAGTTTTTATGGACATGCGAAAATTTCGAAAAAATGTTGCCACTTTTTTGCAAGTCTTCAATTAGATTACCAAATAAATCTGTACATTTCGAAATTAAAAGCAGATGTACCCAATATTTACTTTTTTTTACAGTTCCTGTCTCCCTTGGTCGTTGCTGTACTAATAATATTCCCGCCACAGTCAATGTTGCATCTTCAATATTCATTTTTATTATTATAAGGACAGCGGCAAGTGAATGTGTTGGACACACGTGTCGGTCACAGGAGGCTATGTGTGAAAAGGCGCGACACCGGTGGTCGCCACGCGTGTCGGCCACCGGCGGCTACGTGTGAAAAGACACAGTTAAAAACTGACGTATAACAAAACGAAATAGGCTCCTTCCATTGTACTCCAGAAGTCAGCAGAATTATTGCCAGTCCAAAAAGATCAATACGCGAGTTATCCCAACAATATGGTGTTAAATACACATCTTGTCGTATAATTCTTCGTGAATTAAAATTGGAACCATATCGTGCAACAACTGAAGGAGACAGACAAATCGAAACGAATTGATTATTGCAACTGACTTCTCGAAAACATTGCTGGTGAACAAATAGATCCGATGTCGTATTTCATATCATACGAGACATGGTTTCATTTATTCGGCCATGTTAATTCGCACAACACCAGGTGTTAGATGCCGAGGAATCCTCACGAGATGTTCTAGCGTCCACTTCACGATCAGAAAATTGGCGTTTGGTGTTCCATTTTCGGTAATCGTATAGTGGGACCTATATTTTTTGACCGGACCGTCAATACACAAGTTTACCTCACAATTTTCGAAGAATTATATGCGCAATTAACTAATAATGAAAAAGAATACATCTTGTTCTAACAAGACGAAGCGGTGTGTCACACATCAAACGTTTCACTGAATCGAGTTCGTGCAGCTTTCACAAATGAACGAATAGTTAGCGATGGACGGTGGCATCCAGGTGGCTCCGTGTGAAAATGCTCTAAATCGCGTATGCTACTGTTCGCTGGGATATTGGCGTTCGGAAATTTTTCTACGAACACTTGGCGTGTTTCTTGGAACGATTGAGAATGAATATAGGCCTCAATTATAGTTATCCTCTCTTATATTGAATGCGGCATTTTACACAAGCACAATTGCACTGACACGTAACCATTTGACGAACGACAACAACAATCAGCAGTAACATCTACATCCGCTAGTCGCGGTAGTGACTTCACCGATTCTATGAGTTCGATTTATGTTGCTCACCTTATATTTTGATATATGAAACAGTTTTGACCTTCAAGAACGTTACTGCCCTCCGTATTCACGTGATCTTGCGCACCATGCGACTT
Source organism: Phrixothrix hirtus (assembly GCA_024586415.1). Lineage (NCBI taxonomy): Eukaryota > Metazoa > Arthropoda > Insecta > Coleoptera > Phengodidae > Phrixothrix > Phrixothrix hirtus. The sequence continues at coordinate 6,718 of JAHWXV010630925.1, read as the reverse complement.
ATTTTTAAATTTCAAGATAAAAAGCAACTTTAAGGTTTTTCTTAAGCGGAATCATTTTAAAAGAGTTGAGAATGGTAGTGACGGTGATGAGCTACAACAATGTTTCCGCCAATGGCAGATGGGCAAAGGAAGGCTTTCAATATAAATTGCAAAGCAGTCTATTCTCGTATTTCGTCAGAAACATACAACAATTTTGGATGCCAGAATGACTGACTACTCGAATTTTATTTATTTCAGTTAAACAAACCGTTTTTGAATAATGAATTATTAAATTGAGAATCAAAGATGGGAGTACAAAAATAAAATTAGTTTCATTGTTTAAATAATATCCAGCTCTTTTCTAAAACTGAGATATTCACGACGTTGAAAGTAAATACGTATTTCAAATTAAGATTTGATTTATGCTAAAGGTTGGATTGTTTTCAACTTTTAAAATCAGGTCGCATTTACAATAACGACGTAAAATACATATTTTCATTAGATGGCATCATGCCCCTTCACAAAGAAATATTTACTATACAGATTTTTATTGTGTTCACTTACAATGGAAAAGCAATATTATAAATTTTTTTACAAACGAAAACAAATATTATTTAAACGAAGATAGTCAATATTTAGTTACAACGTCGCTCTCAAGCATTTGGACAATTCTAGAATTTTATTTACATAAATTGAAAATTTAACTCTGGATTTGCATGCTCAATTTATGTATACAGACAGAAGTTGAAAATATATGAATACATCACACTTTTATTTGTTTTAATCCCGTACTCGCGAATGTTAATATTTAATGAAAGCTCCTCGTTTATTTTATAATGCATCTAAGTGTCTCTTCTAGAACTCGTTTTGCAGTCGCATTCATTACATATAAAATTTTTAATTACTGAAATTATAAACATTTGAAATAAAACTGCACTAACTAGAGATGCGAAGCAACATCCCTATTTGTTTTCGTAAAATCTTCGATTTTAGTATTTGATAGATCACCGCTCACGCGTCAGTTTTTCAGTTTTTGAGGTAGTGAAAGGAAATGTTGGTAATGTTTAAATTAAATTCCAACTTAGATATACACATCCATAACTTGATATATGTCGGCAGCTTTGCCATATTTGAATATTTGAAAAGGCAAACATTTCCAGGCATCTATTATTGTCAAGTAAAATATTTCTACCATTTTGGTATGATGAAAATCAAACAGTGTTTCCAATTTCAAAAACATTGTCATATGCAAGATAAATATCTAAAGTGTCTTTATCAATCAGACGTGAGATACTTCTAACATCGCCTATTTAAATAAAATTTCGATAGAAACATTATAGGTCAAGTGTGGCTCTTCGAATATTTCACTCATTTAACTTACACAAGGATCACAGAGAGCAAAAGTTAGGTTTAAGTTCCTTTGGGATGTTGCCTTTGGGTTTTCTTAAAATATTTCAACGTAGCGAAGAGGAAAATCGTACAAGAGGATTATGTTTGGTTAGAATTTAAATGTTTTATAAGATATCTTGTTAAATTAAATTGGCCGTTCTGATCTTTGTAATAGAAAAAGTTCGGCTGCGTCCCTTCAAGAGATAATACAAGATTGGCAGGCACAGTTTGTTTAATTATTCATTCCTAACAGAGCTAAAAACGTTCTAAGCTTTTGCAATAAAAATTGGCTGTCCAAATTTAATCTACATTTTATATACCAATTATAAATTAAACAAGCTTAAATATATTGTAGGATGAATGATTCTAAAGTCGACGTAATACAATCATCACCGACGCCAAAGTAATATTAATGAATTTTCAGAAAAAAAGGCACTCATTAGTCCAATGAAAAAATCCAATAGGAAACTTGATTATTCAGTAAATCATAATTGAATCATAACGTCGTTTGTCAATTACTTCTATTTAATAACAACGTAAAAAATGACGCGTGAAAACGGAGATTGCTGATTTTTGGATAAAATAAAAATATCCTAAATTTCAGTCAATTGTGCCACAAACCTTAATCATATAAAACAAAACTAACGACGTTAAATCCCTTTGTCTTTTTGAAAAAGGTGGGGGATTATGCTGTAAATAAATATTCGAACGAATCAATAGCAAACTGTTCAAAACAAACACAAAGAAACTTTGCATTTATCTACGCGAAGGGGTTTTAAATTTGTTTACAAACACGTTCTATAAATTAAAGGGCAGCAGCTGTTTCTGACTGCACTAATAGTCTTTTTAGTCGCAAAAATTTGAATTGGGTCGCTTTTCTTACAAAATTTTATAGTCACTGCAGTTTTACGATAAAAATACACCAGTAGGCTATAATAATTAAATATTTACGAGACCTGGTATTTGACAATTTTTAAATCTAAACTGCTACCACGCAATCACGCAAGCAAAATTTCATTTCCTTAATGTCTCATTCAATAATTTATTCACATTCTTTTTATACAGGGTGTAAAAATAGCGTTCGTTCTTGTAACAGGTGATAGAAGAAATCAATACAAACAAAAAGTCTTATACAATAATGGTCTAAACCTAACGATTTTCCTAAAAGACATTAGTAAAGATCAAAACTTTGGCGCAATAAAAGTCAACAACTAATTAATATTTCTATTCGAGAGTTGTCCAACAAAACGTTTAAGGAAATTTTCGATAACGTTAATGGTTATACCAGCATTTTCATAAAATGTATAACAAAAAATTGTAAAATCTACTGAACAGGAAATATTGTAATAGGTTTATTCACACATTGACGTCTACTGTTACAGATTTTTCAATTTTACCTTTTTCTTTGTACAGGGTGTCCAGAAATGGTGAGCGCTATTTCTTTTTGAAATTCTGGAAGATGTGCGGGCAGAGAGGTGAGGGGCGTGCAATATTAAGCACCACGGTTCGTGGAAATTTAGTAGCGAAGTGTGCTTCGAAATTCCGTCAGGTTTCTCCTGTATAGTCTCTTTAGGTACTGTAACTCAGGCCCCTTCAGCTTGCTGCGGTGGGTCGGTAGCAGTATCAAACTCCGCTAGTGGTATTAGATAGTGCGTAAAGTCCTTTACGTGTCAGATTGCGAAATGTCAAGCTTGCTCACAAGCGAGCAGAGGACCGCCATAACCATCTTGGTTAGTTTCCTCAAGTCGTTTTCTGCAGCGAACAACATCGACAAACTACCTCTAAGTCCTGCAGTACGTCGCAGCATCCCATAAGAGCTTATAAACCTCCTAATCCACGCGACGAAGTTGTTAAAGGAGGATAACGACGCATTCGCCGCACAGCAAGAACGCGCATAAAGCGACGCCCGGAGGATGGTAGCCGACGCTCTCGACTACGCATTTGCAGAAGAAGGGGAGGCCAGCCATGGTACAACCATGGCCACAGAAAATGACGGTTTCTCCTTGCAGAAGGGAAAGAAAAGGAAGTCTCTCAAAGTGACTGTGGCTACCGCTAACAAATTCGGTCCGTTGGCCAACATTGAAACGGTCGAACAGCCAGCAACAACATCAACATCATCGCCGATCCAAGTCACGTGACAGAAACAACAGGTGCCGCCAATAGTCCTGAGAGAAAAGACGAAATGGCTAAAAGTCTCCTAAGACCTTCGCCGCATGGCGGAGAAGGTCGAGAAGACAAAGAACACGGCTCTGGGAATTAAGGCATTCCTTGGCACCGCAGGCAACCATTCGAAGGTCGCAAAGTACTTAAAGAGTAGGGGCATACCATACCACACCTACCTTTTCAATAAGGAGAAGTCACTCCAGTTGGTCATTCGTGGCCTCCGGCCGACTTATCCAGGCAAGGTATCCCTGTTGCATCGGTTCGTCCCGGAACGACTCCGATGCCTCTCTACCACCTAGAGGTAGAGAAATCAACGTCAGGAGGAAAGGCCATATACAACGTCAGGGCACTCATGGGTTTGTGGGTCACAATCGAGTCACCACGCAGATCCAGGATAGTCATACAGTGCCATAGATGTCAACAACATAGCCAGATGCAACTCGGCGCCCAGATGTATGAAGTACGGGGGTGAACAGGATACGAGCGGATGCGAGAAGCCCACAGAAGATCAGGCAAAGTGTGCCAACTGCGAGAGCGCGCATACAACAAGCTACAAGGGTTGTCCGAACCGCACCAAGCCAAGGTAGACCAGGACAGGAATGTTATATGCGCAAGCCGCATCTGCCACGCCCACCTCAACAGCAGGACAGCCTGAGCAAACACCCCGCAGACTACTGCAATCAAGGGCTTCAACTTCGCGAAGCTCCTAGAAGCAGGCCAGGTTATAGTAAAAGCCACCAAAGACTGCACAACCTTTGCAGAAGGAATTGCGAAATTAATGCAAATCTTACCTGCATTAATTCACATCTTCCAGAAGTAAAACGGAAGAAATACCAAGCCTCCGCCCACCATGGACAGTCGGTACGTGTGCACGGACCGACGACAGAAAACGTCCCTATAAAAGGAATCAAAATCACGATAGAGATGAGGGTGCGCTGAGCTTGCAACAGATACGCACGTGTTTGTTGTCAGCTCATTCTTCTCTTGTGATACTGTAACTTAGGCCCCTTCAGCTTGCTGCGGTGGGTCGGTTGCGGTATCCAGCATACTAGTGGTACTCGATAGGGCAAAATCTTTTGCTTGACAGTGCCCAAACTCCACTTGAAAATGTCTCTTGTGCTTAGCGACGACGTAAGGAGCGCTATGCTCTCCATATTGAGAATGGTTAGAGATTACTGCGCAAGTGGAACCGAAGAGGAATTCATACAAATCAGGAATTCAGATTTAAGAAAACTTCCCGTGAATCTGAGGACACTCGCCGCCGCCGACATCAACGAAGCAGAGGTTGTGTTCGCGGAAATGATTGAAAAAGACGATCAGTTAATCGCCGCGCAGAAGAAGAGTGTCGAAGAAGCAGCGATGCAAGAAGATTCACCCAGCAAAACGAGAAGTCCCACAAACAAGCCACAGCTAAGCCGGCGAACAAGCTAACCACCAGCAACCGGTTCGAGCCACTCTCCAACGAAAACGTCTCGTCAAGAAAACAGAAGAGCGACCATGTGCCGCCAATCGTTCTGCACGATAGATCTAAGTGGACGCAAGTGTGTGAAGACCTCCGCCGCTTAGAAATCAAGATCGATGATGCGCTTGGCATCAAACTCCACCTCCAACGGGAAGGCGATCACGCGAAGGCAATAAAATACCTAAAGGAAAGGGAAATCCCTCTCCATACATATTTACTCAACAAGGAGAAGCCTCTACGGGTGGTCATTCGTGGCCTCCCGCAGGAAATAACCAATGAGGAAATCAATGAAGACCTCAAACGCCAAGGGATCCCTGTGCTATCGGTGCGTAGGATGCACAGAGGCTAGAAAAGATCCCGATGCCACTCAACCACGTGGAGGTGGAGAAATCACCGGCGGGGAAGGTAATATTCGCCATCAAAGCGGTCCTTAGCCTGCATATAACCATCGAGACGCCGCTGCCAAAAGTTTGGGCACACCCAACGGCGGTGCAACGCGCAAAAGTGCGTCAAATGTGGCGCAGACCATGAAACGGCAAAATGTCAGAAAAATCGCGGCGAGCCCACAAAGTGCGCGAACTGTGGTGGCGGGCAAACCGCAAGTTACCGGGGGTGCCCAAACCGCCCGCAACATCACGCAGCAGCACGCACACGAAGCGGCGTATCGTACGCCGCAGCATTGAAGAAAGAGGAGGAGCCCCGCACTCCGACGAAGAAATTTACCGAAAAGCTGTTCAGCTTGGAACAGCTGATGCAAGCCGGCCGGCTTCTCGTGGACGCCACGAAGGCGTATGGCACTATATCGGACGGCATAGCAAAAATAATGCCATGCCTGCCAGAAATTCTAGCAATTCTAAAATAATCGCTAGAATGACCACACTCCACCCACAATGGGAAGTCGGTGCAAGCACCGACGACAAAACCACATCTAAAATGCATAAATTCCGTCGGAGATATAAGAAGTGATTTCTTGGGGCGCCATTTACCAATCAAACATTGACATTGGAGATGAGATGATGGGGCTCCATTTACCCACAATAGAAAGTGAAAAACGTAATTGATACATTTGATTGCAATACTCGGTACTATAATTATCCTATTACGATACTCGGTTTCATAGTGAATGTCATTATGGCACTCAAGTAGGCGTTTATATTAAATTATTCTAGAGGTTAATATGCTTTTGCAGCGAAATAAGCAAGTTTTCCAAGTCATTAATGGTAACAAAGTAATTTATAGCAACATGTTAACATGTTACTATTGTTTTTCTATTATTACATTACGAACATACCAAATATAACGGCCAGAAAATTTGCGTATGCCGATGGCGTGCAATTTAGTGGGGGAATTTTAAGAAATTCGAATCACCTAATTCGCAAAACAATGGAAATTTAGCGAGACTATTTTTACAAAGTCCTGCAGACGCAAATATCGCCTGCACTCAAACTGCCGTCTTAGAAAATGGCGGCCAAATTTAGTTTTTCTGCAAGAATTGCTGAAGTTAGTACGCAGCACTATTGTGTGCCGATTTTGCGTTCTAGGATCAAAACTAAAAATTATTACACTTTAAATTAAGAATTCATCAGATAATGGCGTGTAGTAACAATCTGTTGCTATTATTAATAGTCATTCTAAAGTAGCTCATTTTCAGATGCACGTACTGTACATTAAATGTCTTAATATTTTGTTATAAATTCACTTTAATGAAGGTTATCAAACTAAAAG
>JAHWXV010630909.1:0-11010 GCA_024586415.1 Phrixothrix hirtus | reverse complement strand
TACATTTCAAACTGCCACATTTAAAAACCGGTTATTAAAATTTTAATATTAGCAGTAGGAATAACACGATGAAGCATTCATTGAGTTATTGCCTACCCACGCACAGAAATTGTATTACTCTGGGCGGAGTTTATTTGCATCTTAACATTTTACACGATAGCGACATCTACTCGGTTTAGTTTGTCATAATTAGGTACAACAGAGCCTTAAGCAAGGTTTTGTCTGGTGAATAACTTGAATGGGTGACCGTTCCAATTATCGTCCTCAAAATAAAAATAAATTAATATTTTTATGATTTATGTGGATTATTTACATACTTAATTACTTTTTATTTAAATCTATAATTATTTTTGCTTTAAATGAGTTCAAAATTTAATTATAAAACTCTTAGTACACATATAAAGGAAATTATAAATGGATGAATTATTTATGCTTTTAAATTAATCTTAGTTTACAATTTAGGTGTATAGGAAAGTAACTAACGTCAATAAATTCATATTAAATTTAAAATGTGTAAGAGAAAGTCACGTGTTTTCTCACACCAGATTTTTTTTAATTTAGTCGTAGGTTAACTCTGCTTTTGAAAATGAAATGACGTTACGAAAATAATCAGACCGGTTAATTTGTAAATTGAACTGTTCTTTAGGCAAGATAGAATATATTCGTTATGAATGACAAAGTAAATTTTAATATAGGTAGAATCATGAAATTATTTCATATGTTACTTTCTTACCATGGTTAAAGTGCCACTTCTGGTATTTTAGAGAAGAGAGGTCCGTTATTTGCGGCATATCTATCGTTCAAATACTTTGAGAAACCAACTGTTGGAAATGAAATTAGTAACAAGATAAGTAACAACTTCATTTTAGAGTCAAATTAATCTCAATTTGTAAACTCTTTATACTTTGTTTATTCTATTAATGTACATTTAAGGCTATTGTTTCCGTGAATTTATATCACCGTATCAACATTATCTAAATTCTTTTATATCTCATGCTGCATAATTATTTAAGGTTCTTTTAAATATTAATTAAATTATAAAGCATATCAGAGTATATTTTATTTTAGAAATTAGACATAATTAATAATCTCTTGTTGGGTAGCAACCATTACATTTATATGTCAACATCTTTTCTTTTCTAAAAAGTTAATTTGATTAATTATAATTAACAGAATACAAGTAACTTAAATTTACTTACAAACATAACACAAATAACTATAAATATTTATAAATTTAATCTAATAGGTTTACTTATCAATCTACCACCTTTAGTTACTACTTGCTGATCAATTAAGGTCCAAGTGCACTTAGGTTTGTTGAATACATTTGTAGTATTATCTTTAGTGTTATTATTGTTTATACAATATTTTTCAATAATTACACTCGTGAACCAATTTGATTTTAGATTTATTTGTACTCTAATTTTAGTACCTACATGTAATGGTTTTAAGTATTTTGCACCTTTATCTTTATTATAATAATTTGAATCTTTTCTTGTTTGTCTTTAATTTTTTCATTAAAACTATTATGTTTTATTACTTTCTCTTATCTATATGAAATATAGTATAGAGAAAGTTCTATTTTCGGTCAAAATTTTCGATGTCCAGTTTTTAGCAGAAATACAGGTTCTCCAAGTCCGAACAATATGTTTTTAGAAATTGGTCTGTGTGTGTGTGTGTGTGTGTGTGTGTGTGTGTGTGTACGTGCATGCATGCATGCGTACATGCGTGAGTGTAGGCGTGCATTCCTGGGTGCATATGTGTGTGTGTGTGTGCACGTACGTGTGTGTACGTGTGTGTGTGTGTGTGTGCACATATGTAGTCGATATAGCTCGAAAACCAAACGTAGATAAGTGATATTTTATTTATAAGTTTATTGCCACCTTAGCACATCCTTGTAAGAATTTCGTTAAAATCCAATGACCGGAAGTCCCATTTTATTCTTGTGATTTTTAGGTTTTTTGTAATTTTCTCAAAAATGGCTATAATGATTTGATTTAAACTCGTCACGTTTCTTGCGCCTATAATACTGTAATTGGTTTCTCTGAGAAAATTCGTTGGAGTTATTGAGAAAAATATCTAGAGTTAAGCAAGGTTTTGTCTGGCCAGTAACTTGGATGGGTGACCGTTCCAATTTAAAATAAATTAATATTTTAATGATTTATGTGCATTATTTACATATGTAATTACTTTTATTTAAATCTATAAATTATTTTTGCTTTAAATGAGCTTAAAATTTAATTATAAAACCCTTAGTACATGTATAAAGGAAATTATAAATGGATGAATTATTTATGCTTTTAAATTAATTTTAGATGTATAGGAAAGTAGCTAACGTCAATTAAATTTAAATTGGGTAAGAGAAAGTTCTGTGTTATCCCACACCAGATTTTTTAAGATATATTTAATGCCGTAAAGAAAATTCTATATATATTTTAGAGTTTTGAGATATGTACCCAAGTTGGGTTTTTTTAAATGGAATACCCTGTATATTTTGATAGCTATTGATCTTTTGATTTAAATTAATGATTTTAATTTAAGATATTTGGAAAAATTCCAACCGAGCGCCAAAACATTTAACGAATTAAAATTCAATTGAATGAATTATGGATCTTATACTAAGTCCCGAAGCAAAACTTACAATAAAGTAAATAGAGAAGAGGAAGAAAATACTGTATTGCAACTTGTTATGCAAAATCTAAATACATCATCCAGGCAAATAGAAGAAACTGCCCACATTCAAAGAAACAAGGTTTTACGGATTCTTAAAAAACATAAGTTTCGACCTTAAGCAATACGACTCAATCACCATCTTTATCCAGAAGATTTAAATAGACGACTATAATTTTGCAATTGGTATATTAATGCATGCAACCTGAATCCCAATTTCTCAGAGTTTGTTATATGGACCCATGAATCTTACATAAGTTTTAACAAACATCACTGGTCCCAAAATAATCCACATGTGACTGTTAGACGGTTTGGTTTTAGTGTCTGGTGTGGTATAATTAATTACCAAGTAATAGGTCCCCACTTTTTTAATGTGACTCAATAAATTATCATCAGATACTGGAAATCTATATCGAACAGTAGTTAGATAACTCGCCCCTAGTTAATTATAGAAGGGTATATTTCCAGCAAGACGGTGCTCCAATGTATAATGATGTAGTTATTGGAAGATACTTGAACCAATTGTTTCCGGAAAAGTGAATTGGTAAGTTTTTTGTTCTATAATTTCATTTGCTATATAATAGTGATTTTAGGTACAAATGGGCCTATCTTTTGGCCTGCTAGATCTTGCGACACCACACCATTAGATTTTTGGCTTTGAGGCTACTTGAAAAATATAATATATCAGGAGCCATCAGAAAATGTAGAAGAGTTAAGAGAAAGAACAAAAGTGGCCTTTCAAAGGATTACACCAGTGATGATTCAAAATGCCATTAATAATATAATGTCCAAAAGGAAGGAAGAAGGAAGGAAGACAATTTAAACATCTATGATAATGTGGCATATATTATTCTTTGTGTTAAATCCTGTTCACATGTAGAATTATTAATACTCCTAAGTGATCATAGAAATTTTAGCCAACCTTGCATTTTTATTTCAAACTAAAACTGTCAACAGTCTTAAACTGTCAAACCACTTTTTGCTTATTATTTGAAAAAACCGATGAATCACGAAGGACAAGAAGCAAATCAATATCAACTACAGAAGGATTTTGGGGATGATCTTTCCATTTTAGCCAAAATATACAGGGTGTTCCATTTAAAAAACCCAACTTTGGTACATATCTCAAAATTTAAAAAAATATATAGAATTTTCTTTACGCCATTAAATATATCTTAAAAAAGTCCCTGTAATAGCTATAAATATAACTGAGAACAATAGTCATATCGCTTTGGACGAAAATTGAAACTCGCCCTGTATCTCGAAAATGGAAAGAGATAGAAGGATGTGGTTTGCACCATTGTTACTTTTAAGAAAATCTAGCCTTAGAGTCGCACATCCGATTTTTTATTACTCTTACAGATTCTTAGAAACCCTTGAAATACCACGAATTTGAACCACCTGGTACTTTTACATATTTTACATCTTCTTGTGCTTATGAGGTGAACTGTATCAATTATGGTAGTTCCATACAAGACTCTTCTCCTTTAATTGGTTGATGTTCTACTTTTATTTTTTTATATAAAGCTCAAACCACTTGTGACCGAAAATCGATCTCAAAAATTATTTTGAATACACAAATCTATGAAGCCTTCGTGCATTTACTTGGTAGCTGAGCAATTTCATACACCAATTTCCTCTTCATTTGTTAAGCAATCACTCTAGGTGGTTCGTATGCAACATTTAAACAATCCTTACTTTGTGTATTTAAATTTTCAACAATATTTTATAATTCTGCCAATGGCAGAACTGTTTTGGAATGATTGCGTTTGGTCTATTACACAATTACTGTTTATTGTAATTATTGGTCAAATTACAAAAAGAAAATCTGATCACTATGTTTTGTGTAAAACAATTATCAAATCTACTAAATAAATTGATGACATCATGCACTACTTATTCTGAATTAAATAAGGGATTTTGATCGAAGAGTATGGTAAGTACTAAAATGTTTAGAATAAATGCTTTAAACGTAATTCATACAAAAAATATGTGTAACATTTATGATCCATTTCTTTTACATGAGTGCTATTTATCTGAAGAACAGTATCAACATGTCATTAAATAAATTATAATGGGATAATTATTTTATGGTTGTCAGTTTATAAACTTCTACATTGAAAATGTCTGAAAATTTATTTTCTGAATATAAAAAGTTGTTTTTTCTATACACAATAAACAATAATACTGAAAGATAAAATAAATTCTAAATATTTGTCTGCCAAATACTACACAGAAACTTGAATAAACCACTTTTATATTACTTTACAAAAAAAGTAAGAAATTTCTGCAATCAAATACTTACAGATAAATCCTGATCATCTGAACTGCAAGCATTACCGCTAGTTTTCGAGTCAGAATTTAATTTGGTACGCATTTCAGGAATTAATACTTCAAGAGCTGAACGTGCTGCTTCCGTTTTAGCTTGTTTTTTACTTGTACCATATCCAATACCATACTGCATGTCATTAATTGAAATTGTGGCAGCATATGGAGTTGCGGCATTTTCTGCATTAAAATAAATAAAAAACTAATGTAAAGTAAAATTATGACACAATAGAAATTTAGAGTACAAATAATTTCATTTTTACGGTAAATATGTTTCAGAAAAAACCATGCAAAAAAATCGCATACAAAAATACATTGTGAATATATAAAAATAGGTGATTGGTTCAATATCCCTAAAACTTATAAACAATAGGTAAAATAAAAGGATTTTAATATAAAAATTTCGATTTTAGTTTCTAAAGAAATGAATTTCTGTTGAAGTTTTGACATATTTCTTAAAGGATAAATTTTTTTAAAAAAATTCAATAAAAATATGAATAATTCCACAAATAGAAAAATATGGCTTACCTATTTACTTATGCATTTAAATTTTATTTTATGTTATGTAGCTTTGTTTATCAACATAAAAAACTTATATAAAACATGTCCAACTTTATTGAAACTAGACAAACGACTAGAATATTTAAATTATTCCGACAAGTAAATTTGCTTATATCAACAAGCAAAGAGAATTTCTCGAAATACATATTTCTAGAAAATTACAGTTAACAAAAATATGTAAATGAATATAATTCATTCTTCTACAAAAATTTAAATCAAACAGGCTTTTTTAACTGTGCTAAATCGAACGCAATCATGTTAAAATGAAATTGAATTTGCTTTTATTTTAAAACTGTGTAAAAATAGAATTAGGTGTATTTCTATATTTGCAACAGCAAACTGTGATTAATTAAGTTATAGCGGAGGTGTTTTACATATCCTAATGAACCTTATAATGTAGCTAATAGATAATGAAGAGGTTGAAAATGTTGATTTGTGTATTTTTCCACCAAATTTAGATGAATTGACAGATAATGAAGGCTATGATGATGATGTTATTGATGAGCCAAATTTTTTCCTGCAGAAATTTGTGGCACTATAGAAGTTAGTGTTAATACTGATAGCACTGAAGAAGAACAAATGGATGAAATAATCGGTCACTAGCTAAGGAATAAGCTAATTATAAAAACCGAACTGGCTGAAAAAAGCTACCAAAGAATTCAACAAATGACAATGGTGAAAGATGATCTGAAAGATTTATTCTTAGTCATGATATTATTGCTTATATTTATGAACAAACGGTTACCTATGAATGACAATAAAATGATCATAATTTTGTAATCGAACCTCAAGAAATGCAAACTTTTATCGCACTTTTGTTTCTAACTGGCTACCATAAGTTATCCCAAGAATATTTATACTCATTCTTAGATGAAGATGTAGCAGTTTCCTGTGTTTCTAATGCAATGTTCAGAGATAGATATCTAGAAATAAAAATTTATTTCCATTTGAAAATGTCAAAATTGGGAATTCTGAAGATTGAATATATAAAATAAGGCCACTGATGGATAAACTTATACAGGCATTTTATCAGTGGGGCTGTTTCCACAAGGATATATCAATTGATGAATTCATGGTTAAATGTTTCGGCCAGAATCCACCTAAACAGTTCATTAGAGGCAAACGGGTTAGATTTGGTTACAAAAACTGGATGATAAGTAGCTCATTGGGATATTGCTATGGTTGTGACATTTACTGTGGAAAAAAATTAGGTGACAGAGAAGATACTAAGGGCATACCAATTGTTAACATTTCTGCTGGAACCATCAAAACATGAAATCTTTTTTGATAATTACTTTACAACTTATCCATTGATGGTTTATCTGAAAACAAAGAACATAAAAACAACCGGAACTGTACGAGAGAATCGACTGCAAAAATATCCCATATTGGAATCTAAACAAATGAAAAAAATGGACAGAGGCACTTACGATTACAAGTTTGCCGAGGAAAATAAAATTTTGTGTGTGAAGTGGAACAATAACAATATATATACAATGTTTTTTAATTACAATACGATTGAGCCGGTGCACCATGTTAGGCATTGGTATAAACCTTCCAAATTGAAGGAAAACATCGTATAACCAGACTGTTTGCTACCTATAATTCTGGCATAGGGGAGTGGATTCTCACGATCAATGTATTTCATTATACCGGATCAGTGTAAAAGGAAAAAAATCGTGGTGGGTTCTACTCATTTAATTCCTACATATGGTAATTACTAATTTGTGGAAATCTGATCAAATTTCAAGGAACCAGTTAGAATTTCAACGTAACCTAGTCCGAAGCTACTTAAAGGATGCTGCTGCATCTAGGAATTAACGCAAAAGAAATGTTGAAACTACCAGAGCTTATTACTTTCCAGAAAAACTGGATAGACAGCTAAAGTGGGCTTGCAAAATGCATGTAAAAACAAATATGTATAGAAAATGGGTGTTTTGAAAAATACCACATATCTGCCTAACGTCCCCATTCAAGGATGCCTGTTTTTTATGAAATCTGTACAAAAAATTTTATTTTTTACTTTCTCTTACCTATATGAAATTTAATATAAAGTGCTGTTTTCCTACAAAATTTTCAATGTCGAAATTTTAATGGAAATACGTTTTTAGGCCCCCTTAGCTCAAAAATAATGTTTTTAAAAATTGGTCTGTCTGTATGTGTGAACAGAATATCTCGAAAAGGAAAAGTCATAAATAAACAAAATTTTATATTGGAGTTTGTATCCATCCTTGCACACAACTGCAACAATTTGACTAAAATTCAATAACTGGAAGTGCCACTTTACTCTGGTCATTTTTCGTTTTTTCGCGATTTTCTTAAAATCAGCTGTAACGATTTTTTTAAAATTTATTGTATTTCTTAGACATTTAATGCTCTTTCATATAATTAAAACAATTTCTCAGAAAAATGTCCGTAAAACGAGTAACCAGAAGTACTCTTACCAATAACTATGAATAAAATAATTATGAAACTGAAAATCCTAAATAAATGAAAATTTATATTTGAGATCCTAACTATCTTTGTATGCTAAATCAAGAATTTTGTTAAAATCGAATAATTGGAAGTACAACATTATTTCTGTTATTTTTAGATATTTTCCTAATCTTTGTTTTTCGTGATTTTCTCGAAATCAGCTCTAACGATTTTTTAAAATTTATTGTTTCTTGAATATTTAATGGCCTTTCATACAGGTTAGGCTGCTTCTTAGAAATTTTCCATAAATTGAGTAACCGGAAGCACCTTCACCGTTAACTCAAAATAAAATAACAATTAAACTAAAAGTCCTAGCTGAATGAAATTTTATATTTGTGGCCATAACTACATTGGTATGCCATATGCCAAATCAAGAATTTGGTTAATATCGAATAACTGGAAGTTCCACTTTATTTCTGCCATTTTTAGATATTTCCCGAATTTTCGTTTTTCGCGATTTTCTTGAAATGGGTTCTAACGATTTGTTTAAAACAGTACTTTTCTTAGCTATTTCATTCTGTTTTATATGAATCAAGCTATTTCTCTAATACTAGTGAAAAAATTATTAAATTGATAAAAGTGCAAAAAAGAGAGACATTGCGGCAAAGTTTGGAATTCCTGCAAGTAGTTTATCAGCAATATTAAAAAATCACGAATCAATTTTGAATTCAGCCAATGATGCAAGACCTGCAGCAAAACGTGCTAGAACCTACGTTTACGATGATTTATATGAAGCAGTTTAAAAATGGGTGCATTTAAATTTCAATAAGAACTTGGCAATTTCGGGACCATTAATTAAGGAAAAAGCGTTAAAATTTGCACAATCACTTTGATTTCCAAATTTCCAAGCAAGCACTGGCTGGCTGGTTGGATAGATTTTAAAAAATCTGGTGTGAGACAACACACGACTTTCTCTTACACATTTTAAATTTAACTTGAACTTATTGACGTTAGCGACTTTCCTATACACCTAAATTTTAAACTCTAACATTAATTTAAAAGGATAAATAATTCATCTATTTATAATTTCCTTTATATATATATTAAGAATTTCATAATTAAATTTTGAGCTCATTTAAAGCAAAATAATTTATAGATATAAATAAAACGTAATTAAGTATGTAAATAATGCACACAAATCACTAAAGTATTAATTTATTTTTATTTTGAAGACGATAATTGGAACGGTCACCCATCCAATTTACTCGCCAGACAAAACGTTGGTTAACTCTACAGATTTTTCTCAATAACTCACTTCAATGAATTTTCTCAGAGAAACCAATTAGTTCATGTGATATAGAATTATAGGTGCAAGAAACGTGACAAGTTTAAGGAAAATCGTTAGACGTTTTCGAAAAAATTGCAAAAAAACCTAAAAATCACAAGAATAAAGTGGCACTTCCGGTAATTCGATTTTAATGAAATTCTTACATGGAAGTACTAAGGCGGCAATAAACTTGTATATAAAATTTCACTTTTCTACTACGTTTAGTTTTCGAGATATTTTGACCACATACGTACACACACACACACACACAGACCAATTGCTAAAACATGTTTTTTGGACTCAGGGGACCTGAAAACATGTATTTCTGCTAAAAACTGGACATCGAAAATTTTGACCGAAAATATGAATTTCTCTATACTATATTTCATATACGTAAGAGAAAGTAAAAAGGCATGACATTGCTGAAAAAGTGATTTGTGGTAAAAGTGACTATTAACGAAGAATACTGTAATCAATTGAAGAATGGAACATTGAAGAGGATTGTGGAAAAGTACGAGGCAAGAAACATTTTCAACGTAAACGAAACTGGCTTTCAGAAAATGATAAGATGCTTCGGTGGAAAGCAGAGCAAAGAAAGAATTATTGTCTTATTAGGAGTGAACATGACAGGAAGCGAAAAGCTTAAACTGTTAGTAATTGGGAAAAGTAAAAATCCACGTTGTTTCAAAGGGATGAAGTCACTAGAAGTGGATTATTATTTTAACAAGAAAGCGTGGATGACTGGCCAAATTTTTGAAGAATGGTTATTAAAACTAGATAAGCAAATGATGAGACAACATACGAAAATCGCTTTAATTGTGGATAACTATCCAACACATCCTTCTGCAATCACAGGAAAACTTAAAAATACCGTGTTGCTTCTTCTCTCTCCGAATTTAGCCTCTAAAATACAGCCAATGGATTAAGGAATAATCAAAAACCTTAAATTCCATTATCGTAAGAGAGTTTTAATAAGGATGATTAATGGAATTGAAGACATGTCTGACAAAATCATCGATTTAACAAAAGTGTGGACTTATGAAGTAACTGAGGTGACTATAAGAAAGTGTTTTTCTAAAGCAGGATTTAAATGAAATTTTGATGAATGGGAAGAAACTGATGAATTGCCACTTTTCGACCTACAGAAATCATGGCGAGCATTATGCCAATTGAATAAAATTACTACAGATGTTATGTTAAGCGATTATCTTGAGGTTGATGATGATTTAATTACCACTGAATATCCTACCGATGAAGAAATTTTAGAAACCTTAAACAACAACCAAACTATCGAAGATGTGGAAGAAGATGATGGTGAAGAACCCGCTAAAAACCCATCCAATGAAGAAACGATTAAAGCATTTCAAACTATCTGTAGTGGATTGCAATATTATGAAAATGTACCTGGAAACATTTTTAATGCTTTCAATAAGTATGAAGCCTATTTGGAAGAAAGAACGTGTTTTAATTATTCTGTGCGGCAAAAAATTATAAACTATTTAAAAAAACCTAATATGTACATATATGTAATTAATTTACTAGGTCTTATTTTTATACATATTGCTATAGGTTAGAATTTCAACAAAGGAGTGATTTAATTGTTAGCCATTCTTAAATGCAATTAAGGTTTTTAATATAAATATTCGAATTTATTAAAATTAAGCAAGAAGGATTATTCTTGTAGAACTAGAGGGAGAATCTACAAAATT
>JAHWXV010630752.1:0-15794 GCA_024586415.1 Phrixothrix hirtus | reverse complement strand
CGTGCTTTCATCGCGTCTTTTATACTGTTTTGATACGCGGTATCTTTATTCCACTCGCGTACTTTATTTTCTATTTCAATCCTGCGCTTTGCAGTCACTCAATACTCGAAATTTATAGCCTGTACATATTTAAAATGACGGTATCTCGTTTTATATATACAACTATCTTAACTTATTTTACTTACATAGATTCTTAGTAATCTATCTAATTTTTAATTAGTTTATATTAATTTATTTACTTTTTAAATTATATAAACTCCTAGGCTTACCTACATTTATAATTAATTATTCTAATTATACAATGTTTCCCGTACTTCGCGATTTGTTAAAGTCTTTTAAATTGTCTTTCTACTTAATAATAAAATTATAACATTGAAACTCGCGAAAAATTGTATCGGTTTTTATAATCGCGATTTCGGTGTTATACAGGTACTTTTACAACACGTTAGCGGCTTTGTCACTTCTGCATTTCCTAAATTTATTACTGTTATTTTTTTAATTTTTGCTCTTGCTTCAACTGACGTTAGCGGAGAAATGTAACCTTGTGCTTTGTTTTTGAATATTCAGTTGTGCTTAATTATGCTGTTGTAATAGTTTGTTATTTCAATATAATATCGGGTGGCCTAAATCGCGTTAAGCCAAATTCTGATTAACCTAATTTGATGTTTTGGTGTCACTAAAGGGAAAAAAACTCATTGTTAGTTTGTAAGCTCTTTTGTTGAGTTGGTAACTCATTATCGGGTAATCTAGAGTCCGTTAAAGCAACTTTCATTTAACCCAGTTTGATCCCGAAAGGGATAAGAATGTACGATTAGTGGTTAAATAACTTTGTTATTCTTTGTTTATTTCCCGAATTACAGAAGGCAATAAATGACTTCTTGTTATACTGAAGTAGAATTTCTTTTCATCGTTTCAAGACCTTTTCATTTCTTTAGGTTGAGATAGTACAGGCACCGTTCAGGGACCTAGAAACGGACGTACATTTTGTCGTTTGGGATGTACGTACAATTTGGGAAGATATATTCGACTGGCACCCTTCTTCAGGTGAATTATTTCTTCTTTCCTTAGGTACAATGCTAAGTAGTACGGTAGGAGACCGGGACAAGCGTACCACTGCTCCCCCACGCTCCTCTCCGAATTGTTATACGGAGCCGAGCCGCGGCAAGCTTTTTATGCAACACGAACGACTGGTTCGATCGTGGAAGATCTTCGTGGTAATACTTTATTGCGGCTGAAGACCTTTTCTTATAAAATGTTTATTTGTACAAATCATTTTACATCCTTTCGATTTTTAGTTTATTTTTATACTATGGACTTTTATATTCAAACCCACGGTTTTATAGCAGTGCACTTTTTAAACTTTTATTTTACAGTCTGAGAAACTTCGTTTGTTAATTACGAGGGTATAACAGTGCTCGCTGAATGACGTGTGACAGGTATAAGTGAAATACAGTTTGAATAATTGACCTTCGAAAGCTACTGTATTTTTATACTAATAGTAAATAAATAGAACAGTAACAAATAATAGTTGTCATTTAAATAGTAAATTATTTATGTACATAATATATCAAATACTATAAAGTTCTTTATTTAGTTAAGTCAGACTATATATTATACCTAGGTGTAAAAGATACAAATATGCACACGTTTACTTATAAGACGAAAAGGATATAAATTACACGTTTTTCCGATGTCACTCTTTATTCTTGTGATAATTTTCGATCAATAACTTGATTTCATTTAGCATCAACTTTATTAAAAATTCTTGTTTACTAAATGCGTTACGTTGTTATAAATCAGCATATTTATAAAAATGTTTTAGGTAGTATATCACTCTACAATTGACAAATTGATAAGAAAATATCAACAGTTATAGATTTAATGATAAATTACGATAACTGACCGTATAAATTGCAAAGTTAATTGTAGGACACTAATATCTAATTAGGTCAGTGCCTGTTCTTCAATAAATGCTGCAGAGCTACAGAACTGACTGTTAAATTTCAGAAAATAATTAGTTTTTTGTATTTTATACATATCGAAAAATTTTTGATCTTTTTAATATACCTAGCAGATTTTCAAATAAGAATTCATAAATGAAAAATTTACATATTTAATTTTATATTATAACTGAAATTGTTTCATTACTTATATTCGGTTAGGTATCGCAAGTGTAGCATCTGCTGTTTTGAATAAGAAAAGCAAGATGGGCAGCCACAAATTGTGACATCAATGCCTTGCTTACAGTACAGAATATCTACGTCATCGAATATACTTTCAATAGATGCTTAGTTATATTGACCTTGAACTAACCAATTAGCGCTTTGGCTACGCAAATACCACAGCTCATCAATTTGATATAACAGGGTTTTTACCCGTTCGCGGGAATTTTAAATTTTGAAATTTTTGTGTTAAAAGTGATTAACATTTAGGTAGGTTTGACATAGTACTAAAAAATACATACATATATTAAAAATCTAATTTTTAAATAAACCTTTTAACAGCAAAATGTATGTGTTTATAAAAGTAATATATAAATATGACACACGAAAAATAGAGTTACCAACACTATTTCAACAAATAATTTTCAGAATGCAATAGTTAATTGCCTTTAAGACTTGTAGAGTACTTGAACGAAAATGTTATTTTACACTTTCAAAGCTTAATTTATTTTGTCGTAAGTAGTTACAATTAGATCTATAACGAAATTGATTGCAAAGAATTTACTTGAGAATAGTTTGATTACATTTTAACGTGATATTGAAAATAGATTCTAGAGACTCATTTTTTCGATAATCTGCACCTGCAGCACCATCAAATTGTAAGGCTAAGAGCCGCCATTGAATTAGGTTAATCCCAAAAGTACCCATTTATTTTCCAAAGACTTTTACGTATATTTGATTATATTTTAATGGAATTCTTTGTATATACAGGAACATAAACGCATTTGAGCTTTATTTCTAATTTTAAAAATTATTTACGTATACATATGTAGATTTGATAAATTACTTTTCGTGTATCAACAAGCCATTGATGATAATATAAATAGTTATTATTGACCATATCTGCATTGTAATAATAAGCTTTGAAATTAATTTTATTATTTATTGATGCTAGAGATAAATAAAATATATGATTAATTGATTGCTTAAGGAAAAGGGAGTTATTTAATATATTTTCATAATAAGCATTTTTGTAATTTAATACTTCAGAACAAATGAATAGGAATTTTAACACTCAGTTCCAATTTACTCTATTTGTACGTCGCTAGACTAATACGTATAGTGGTCTCGGTCTTAAAGCACATTACTTTTGATCTCGAATTTACATTACCTCGCTTATCTTTAAATCTCTAAGAATTTGGCAGATTTGAATTAAATATTTAATTGCGGAAGTCTTGATATGTACAAGACGCACTATTATTTAGAGTTGATATTGTGCGCCATTTTCGAAGCAACTACAGTTGAATGCAAAAAGCTGCAGGTAAAGATTTTCTAAAATGATAAAAATCTATACCATCGATGCTACGGCATTGTAACTGCCCATCAGAAAATAAAAACTGTTAGTTAAGAAACTTACAAATATGAAAATTTTTGGAGATAGATGGTTGGAACTTGTTCAGGCGCATATGTCTAGTACGAATTAAATACAGCATCGTAAAAGTAAACTCGAATGTTAAAATCTTGACCATTAAACAGATTAAAGCTATGAATATGTAATCCTACATATTCCGGGACTACGTTATTAAATAAGGCTGTAGGATTCACTAGGTGCTGTTAACAAACCCAGATGTAACGAACTCACGATAAGTACTATCAGTTAAGAGTCTCTAGCCGACCTAGATTGAAGATCTGATGAAAAGGCTTCCCATAGAACAATTAAAGTAAGTTAACTTCTTCCGATAACGTTACAATAATTGAATAAAAAGGCAACTACCTTATTCGTAGCTCTATGTGAAGATGCCCTAGACATTCTACAAACCATACCGGACTATTTGCAGAACAATTTCGCTTACATTGTTTCACTATTGGAAATGCAATATAGAGACAAACATCTGCAACAAGTCTACTGTGCCCAGTTAAGGAACTGATTACAGAAAATTCCAGGAAACCAGTCAGAATTCGGAAGTTTAGCATTCCCAACGGCTTCAGAAAGTTTTATTGAACAAATTGGGGTACAAACAATTGTGCAAGGACTTCGTCACTCCGAAGCACAACAGGCATTTAGATTAACACGTTCATGTGCCTTGCTAGTGCACTGGCTCATTTATTGGAACTTAGAATTGGAAGAGCTTTTTTTGAAATTACTTAAAGGGCAAAATCCAAATAGACATAATCCAGGACGCTCGAAGTGTAGTAAATGGGAACATAGACGAAAAAATTGCGTAGAGGCTATGAGCTGTTCCGATGATAATACAAAGCACCAAGAAAACTAGATTAAAATCAAGGTGAAGGTACGAATATCGGTCTTCGCTATCTATGTCGCGGAAGTCACCATTCAAGTGGCATCGCTAAAATATAGACCGGATAGTCTTTACAATAATGGAACAAACACTAGGAGAAGTCGTTGAATATCGGAGCAACAAAGACAATAGTGAAACCAAACGTAATTGGAAATTGAAGATTACTACCTTCACAGCTACGATTACGTACAAGTACAGGAAATCATACAACCGCCCATAGTTACATTATTACAGATCTTGAGATCGGTTTTAGAAGGTGTACCGGTTGCATACTAGTAGCAGGTTTTGAGCAACCTTTCGTATTGAGTATGGATATATTTCTGAGTTAGGATTCGCATTATACTTGAATAATCATATCATATTAGTTGATGACGAAGCATAACTCATTAACCAACGAGACAGCCATAGAATAAAAATAATCTTAGCAAATGAGGTTACTTTACCGCCAACAAGCCAAATAATAGTTATGGGCCAACCGAACGGAGACTTCTACTAGGTGGGATGAAACTACCAACATAAATAATGGCAGTAGTATTCTAGCCGGAAGAGTGTTGACTGGGTCAAGGAAACGGCACTTCTTCGTTTGATTAATCTTAGTACCTTCCAAATGACTTTAAAGGAGAACACCTAATTAGGAATATGTACATCTATCTCATCTGTGGTGCCTTGCATGAAAACGAGTGCGATATCACTACCTGTAAGGAATTTGTTTAAGCTGCAAATCAAATTCAAATCTTTAAAGAACGGTTCGTCCCATGAGCAAAAAAATAAGGTCAATTAATTCACACAGCGATATGTCGACATATTTGCCGCTGATAACGGTTTATAGCGAAGAGCAAACGTTATAACGTACAAAATAAATACTTGAGGTGCCCAACCAATACGTCAATGACCAACTAGGGTAAGCTGAAAAGATAATCAAGGATATGGCACATGAAGGAATAACAGAACCATCCAACAGTCTTTAGGCATTGCTAGTAGTACTTGTTAGAAAGAAAGATGGTAACACTAGATTCTATGTGGATTACCGTCTCTTGAATCATGTGATCAAGAAGGATAGCTACCCCTTTGTATACGTTTTCCGGATGTAAATGGTTTTTGACTTTAGACATAAAAAGTAGATGCTGGCAAGTGAGTATTGAGCCTGAACATCGGGAATAGGCAGACTTTTCCTTTGTTTCTGGTCTCTCGCAGTTCACGGTGTTTCTCTTTGGCTTGTACAATGCATCAACGACGTTTGAAATGCTAATCTAATTGATCCTCAGAGAGTTGACTTCACAAACATGTCTAGTAAACTTGGACGATGTTATCATTGTTGAAGAACCCATTCATGAACACCTGAAAATCGTAAATAGGCGATTCAAAGACTGAGAAGTGTACATCTCAGTCGGCAAAAGTGCAACTTTTTCAAAACAAAATGTAGTACTTGGGTTATATTGATTTTGAAAAAGGCGTGACAGTTGACCTATAAAAATTTAGTCCATTCGAGAATGGACACAACCAAAAGTTAAATATGAATTACGAAGTTCCTTGGTTATGCACTTACTGTCGTCGCGTTTTACGTGGATTTGAAGACGTCACAAAACCCTTACAAAGATTCTGAAGGAAGCTAACCGTATTTATGAAGCAATAACTACCAAGAGTCGTTTAAAACACTTAAACGAACTTTGATAACCGTACCCACACTCAGTTGCCCTAGAATAGAAAGGGATTTGTCTTGGATATCGATTCTAGCAATGTCATGACCACTGTAATGCTATTGAAAATTTGCGATGAACAATAGCGAGTAATTATATATTTCAGCTAAGTGTTGCTTAACCCGGAAAGAACTATTGTGTTACGAACAAAAAATTACTCGCTAGGATAAAGGCTGTTGAACATTTTTAAAAATACCATTTTGGACGAAATTTTCTAATGAGAACTGATCACGCAGCGTTTAAGAGCCCAGAAGCGTAAATAGCGAAATGGATTGAACGGCTACAAGGGTATAACTTTGAAATGGAGCATCGTGCCGGCAAAAACTATTGAAACGCTGACGTATTACTAAAACGGTTTTTCCCAGAAGATTGCACGTCCTGCTCTCGGTTGGATGCAAAAATTGGAGAACCTCATGTCAACCGTACTACTGTGTTCAACCATGACTGGCAATCGTATAATGTGAAGTGAGATCAAGAAAGCGATTTAGATTTTAAGCTGTCATTAAAATGGAAGAATGAAAGTCAGTCACCAAGTTGAAAGGAAATGGTTTCATTTAATTCTGTTACTAAAGCAAATTGTCTCAATGACACCCTTGCAAGTTTAGGATTACCTCCTGAAAAGAGTCCTGAAAAATGATGATGGAAGTGAAAGACAAATGCACTTGGTGGTTTCGGAAAACATAGTAGCGTAAGTTTTGTGACAACTGCATCCCGGTCTATCAGGAGGGCATATGGTAGTAGGTAAAACTCTAAAAAGGCCGGTGAAAGATTTTGTTGGATAAACTGCAGGGACTATCTTAAGAGGTAATACCAAAGGTGTGTAATATACGCTTCTGATAACAGTGCATTGGGGAAGCTCAAAATATCGAAGAGCCAAAATAATGTGAGTAGCCCATTTAAAAGAGTAGCAATTGACGTAGAAGATTCATTTCCGGATTCGGAAGCAGGAAACAAATTATCCTATTTCGGTTAATGAGACGAAGCATGCGCTCTATCAAATCAAGAGACAGTTACTGTAGCCGAGACATTGGTGAAATAACTGTTTAGCCGTAACGCAAATCCATTGGACTTACATTCAAACGAAGAAAGAAAATTTGGATTAGCCCTATTCTAAAGCTTCTGCCAGCTTTTAAAAATATGCAAGACTAGAACACCTACTCTTCATCCACAGTTAGACGGAATGGTTGAAAGCATATATCAAACGATGGGAAAATATCTGTGAAAAGTTGTTTTATACCACCAAATAGAATATCAGTGCCTGCATCTGTTCTTAATGTCATATCGGTCAGCTATAAACTAAACGGCAGGAGAAACTACAGCTAGTGTTGTTTGGGTATGAAATTAGGCTGCTGTGTTATTTGGAGTTTGGTAGCAGGCCTGGAGACGAGGAGATTACTAGAAATTAATATGCAGAAATTCATCGGAAGAAACTAAATTAAATTCATCGGAGAGTTCGCAATAATATCTAGATTGCCAGTGATCGAATGAAATTCCACTACCGTGTAAGTTCTAAAGTGGGAGGATTTCAAGCTAATGATTTATTTTGGTTACACCAGCCTCAAAGACGATGAGGTTCGTCCCCCAATTTGCGAAGATCCTGGGCAGCTCCATGTACAGTTCTAAAAAGTTCAACGATATAATATATCGAATAGTGAAATTGCCCAGAGGAACGCAGAATCGGAACAACACTTCTATGCAGTGGCCACACCTTTCATTTCCAACACTAAAAAAGCAAGATCCACTGTTTCAGCAGGAAAAATTATAGTTACATTTTTCTGGGATATGAGGGGGGTTTTACATATAGATTTTCTTATCGCACAACGTACAATAAATGCAGAGTACTATTCAAATTTACTGACAAACCCAGTCAAAGTATCCATCAGAAACAAGCATAAAAGAACAGAAATCTGTCCGATTCTAGCAGTATTATGCTCGCCCTCTTGTCGCTGCTCGTACGATAGATACACCTCGAAAATTAAAATGGAGTCCTGTGCCCTATACGTCTTGTAGCCCAGATGTTACTCCATCAGATTTCCATTTGTTGGGTCCTTAAAAAAATCTCTAGGAGGAAGAAAGTTTAGCTGCAATGAAAAAGTCATTGAAGTTGTTCGAGAATGGGTTCATCTGCAGCTACAAGATTTTTATTTCTCGGGGGATACAGAAGTTGCATGAAAAGTGGCGTCAGTGCAATGTAAGGCAGGAGGACTACGTTACAAAGTGGCACTAGATAATTTAGATTGTTTATGTTTATTTTCGAATAATTATGAAATTTTAATTTAAATTTGAACGCTCCTCGTAGATTGAGCTCGGATATAAACGCTTATCCAATTCGAGAACAATCAACTGACAAAATTAATGATTTTAAGATTAAATAAGGGAAAGGAATGGGTATTCATACCTCCCTAAGGGTATAAAATATTAAATAGGGAGACTCGCGGTATAATAAGTTTTATCAGAATTTAGTCTGAAAATATAAAAATCCCACTTATAGGAATATAATTAACTTAACTTGTTCAAACCAATACCAAAATAGAAAAAAGCGTGAGATATACTACCTAATGACAATATACGCAATAGTTTGATACTCTATAGATGTGAATTCAACACTTTTCCATGCAAACAAAGGTAGGATTTAGGTTTACATTGTAATATAATGAAATTATACGTTATAACACGAAAAAGGAGCTAAGAATTCTAGAGGTTCTGTTGAGAGTTCTAGACAGCCACTTGAATTTCTATCAAAAATACTAGTGTTAAAAATTTGTAGAAGCGAAATCGAAAAAGTTATAAACTTATGTAGGTGTCAATATTGTAGATTCAAAGAACAAACAAATTTTTGGAGACCTGGTATCACTATCTAGAGTTATGCACATCTCTCCCCTATCAAAAGTTTTAACGGCAAAAATCCGTTAAATCAAAAGTTAAAACTTTCTAACGATTATAAATGGAGAATTTGAAGGACGAAAATAAATTTGAAGAATGCTACATATTTCTTCGAGTGTTCTAAATAGACCCCTTTAAGTTTTATTAAAAATCTTAATAATATAACCTGTAGAATCGAAATCAAAAGGTATAGGCGATTACGGATTTTTAATTTATTATCTTAAAGTACCAATAATGTTCTGAATAATTTTGGAAGGGCGGTTGAGATGTTCAAATAGACCTCCGCCCCACTTAGCCATGGATTAGGATTTTTAAAGGTATGAAAGTTACAGGTGATTACAGGTGCAGAAATTACTGTTTCAATTAACGAAAAAAAATTTTGGAACTCGGTTAAGAGTTGTAGATATGTCGCACAGAGCACTGTCAGGAGTCCTAATAAAAATCTGTAGAATAGGAATAGGAAGGTGGGAACGATTACGGCTATAGATTGTACAGTTTTAATGTATTCAGCGCTCAAGATAGTCCCTTATATCGAAAAGTCTAATGTAAATTGAAAATATTACAGATGATTGTAGGCATTCACTTTTAAGTATCACAGTATGAAGCATTGGCGTATTACATATTGCAACGACAAAGATTGAAAAACATAGAAAGGATAGATCTCACATGCGGATTTGGTGTATTTGGAGTAAAAATAAATTTTAGGAAAGTGCAAGGAGCTTTAATTATAGTTTTGGATCTATTAAGCTTTTTTATACAAAGGCTTGGGTAGATTGATCCTTTTGAAGGTGTGGTCATACTTTTGGCTCCATGATTGATTAATTGATTTTACCTTTTTATTTATTTATTTGTATATTTGAAATAGAAAGTATCAGAAACTACGAATGCTAAAAAAAACTTCCTAATAACATTTTTTAATAAATAATTGCTAATATTTCTCTAATTTTTGCATTTACATTTCTGTTATAAATATTATGCTTGTACTCCCATTTCCCTTTACAACTGTAACTGAAAAATATAGAGTACAATATTTCCAGAAGAGAGACACTTTGCAGATTGACAGCTTTCAAATAGAAAAAATTTTCTATGACACCGGCTCGAGTGATTTATTGCTTTTTTCAAGTGCTACGGTGCACGGTGGGACCTAAACGGGGTCATTGTCTCAAAAATGTGTACCTCTTTTGTCTTAAGTGATAAAACTTGAAAATTTCTACATATATTATTGAATATATGGGCTTTTTAATGAAATAAGTTTTAATTAAATTAATTCTAAACTTTATGATATAAAACGATTTAAAAATAGAAATGTCGAAAATATTATCCAAAAAATAACAAAATTATAAAATTATATTTATAAAGTCAACCATTGATTATTTTTTTTATTAATTAGAGCATAGTATATTATTTATTGTGAATTATTCACTTTCAGGCAGATCCAAAAGCATTTTGGCTTCATCCAACAATTACTTGGAAACAGTACCGGTTGGTGTTCTTAGACTTGAAATATATGGATCTGATGTAAATAATAATGAATGTAGAACATCTTCATTAGTTGCTGAACGAAGACACTTCCTGGAATGATGTAATCGGTATCGTCTGTAATCTTTATTTCGCGCTTCTTGTGCATCTTCAGACAATTGACCTATTGGTAAATTTGCGAAATGCCGTATAACACTTTCCCCATGAATAAGGATTTTACGAAGAGAGGATGGCATATAATACCAATTATATTTATTTACAAATATTTGAGCAGTATCCATTGCGTATTGACCGAATTTGGTAGCATTGCTTGCGATTCCAGATTACATTGTTTGTAGTATAATATATAGCCGTTTAATCAATTCTTCGTCAACTCCAGTAATATTGGCAGAACAATGATAGTTTAAAAAGAATCTTCGCGCAGTATTGCCATCATTACTGTTACCAGCTCCTTGTCGCAGTTTTTCTATATGGATACCAAGTTCATTTCGGAACTTACTTTGCACACTTTTTTCTTTTCTTCTGTGCTTATTTTATTTTCTGGAGTTGTTGCTGACCACTTCTTAAACGAAAGATTATAAGAAATATACAAAATGGTTTCCATAAATCTAATCCAGGCATGGAGAGTGGAAAGGCCATATTGGAAAGCTTCTCCGTTTTCGGGTTTAGAAGAAACTTTGTTTAGATCATTCATCTCTCGATGCCTAACTCCATATATAGTACACGCACAACTAGACGATGTATCTGTTAGTACTTAAGCAACTTTTCCGTCAATCATGGTCAGTAATAGTTCATGTTGGACTTCAACTACCGTGTCATCTTTTCTTATCAGTGATGGAGCAAGTTCATCAATGTGTCGCTTATTATTATCAACAGTCTCTCTAGTCTGCTGTGAAGCTTCCTTGACAAATTTTATGGAAATGGGTCGGCAATAGCGAACAGAAGAGCACGTATTATTTTGGCAGACTACACGATTTGTTGATAAGTCAATTAGTTTTATAGGCACAAGAGAAGCAATAAATAAATTGGTATCTAACATTACCTGGGTCTCACCTGGCAAGGCATGTTTATATTCACTTTGACCAGATGATCCGTCACAGCTCCATTTAACGTATAACTTTAGATTTCTCTATCCTGATTTATATATCGATTTAATTTGGAAAATCCGAGCTGTAGTATGATCTAAAAGATGTTGAAGTTTGATAGAAGTTCCAATGACATTAATTTCGATACTAGAACTTGGGATATAAAATATATTCTTCGCATCCAATATCATTTTTTTCAGATAAACAAGAGCATAATAATCTGTATTGAGATTTCGTTAAGTTCAAATCAATAAATATACCCAGAGCTTCTTCTTTTAAATAAGAAGTGACTGATTCCGTATCATATGTCACATTCTTAAGGACTTCCTTTTTGTCTTTCTTAGGTAAAGTTCGTACAATACTCACAATTCAGGCTTCATCTAATTCGCCAATAGACCGTAAGTGTTGAACATACGCGTTATGTATAAATTCAATTCCATATTCTTGTACGAGTTCCATATTTCTCCGTTCTTTTGATTTGTCTGACCATTTTTCATATAGCTTAAGAGGTCGACCACGTTCGCCTGAAAAAGTTGTAGGAGTATTATCTTCAAATATTACCTTGAATTCACTATCCAACCAAGTACTGCTACTATTTTCGAAACGATCTTTTATTCTTCTCGCCTTTTCTCATCGATTCTTAAATTTAGATTGTAAATTTTTCCGAACACTTGCTCCAACTATATCAGCTCTTTCTGATTACAATGTAATAGTGTCCATCAAATATTTCTTTAATTTAGTATAATTGGTGCTGAAGTTTATGAAAAAGTCACACAAAACCCTACGAATACAAACACAGTCACTCATTGTGATAAATAAATAGTTAGAGATTTACCAACTCAACTAAATATTGAAAAGACACTTTAGTATGTTAGGCAATCAATTTCAATTTTAATTTATGATTCGGATTGAAGTTCAGTGTGCAATGTGTTTACAAACTTGTGGTTTTGATATCTTTTGCGGTTATTGCAAAAAAATATTTTTATCACTTACCCACAATTAAAGCTATTAAGCCATCACTACAAGTTCCTACCACTAAATTGACTGTGTGTTCTTATCATTATTTCAATTATCAAACTTCATAAATAAATATTATTTTTATTGTTTTCGATTTGGGAATACAATCTGAAAATAATAAACAAGTGCCAAAAGTTTAATAATAATAAATTACAGACAAGAAAGAAATATAACTATTTTAACAAAAACAAATTTTAAGTATTTGGAAAATCGATGGCAATCAGATGACCACAATACTGAAGTCCCTGCTCTACCTTGCCACGGACACATAAATAAATATAAACACATGTTGCAAAAATATAGATACATTGACATATATTTTAACAAATATATCTGCAAATTTCAACACCAAACCACTTACAATATGAAAGCGATAAGTATTTGTTATCATTGCTAAATAGCCAATCTTTAGCACAGACTTTAAATGATAACAATTTTAGATTTTTAAATGATGCAGGAATAGAATTATAAAGTTTAGCTACATTATAACAAAATTATCGTTTAAAAAACTGACTGTGATGTATAGGATAATCTATTAAACCCCTGTGCCTTAAATTTAAGTTATGGATATCAGTACGAAATCTAATTTTATTATAAAGATACGGTGGTGATTTAGTAAAAATTATTCTATGATAAAATATAAGTGAATGTAATATGCGTCGTTTCTACATATTAAACCAATTGGTTTTTTTAATTTGTTGCGATATATGCTCTCGCGTCTAATATCATAAATAAGGCGCAAACAGGAGTTCTGGGCCATTTGTATTTTTTTACTAGTTAAATTATCAATACAAGCTCCATAATTTGAATCACAAAAATTAAAATGAAACAATACAAGAGAGTCACAGAGAAGTACTTTAATATTTTTATTTAAAACTTACCTATTATTATAAATAAGTTTAAGATTAGTGTAAGCTCTACGAACACAATTATTAATATGCTCACGAAATCTAAATTTATAATCAATAGTCAGATTCAAGTCCCAATACGTATCTGAACAAGGAATGAGTATGTTATTAATTTTTATTTTAATAAAATCAATATGAGATTTCCTAATGTTTCTGTTACCAAAATGTAATACAACAGATTTTGTCGGATTTATTTTAAGAGAATGGAAATCAGCTAAGTTAACTAAATTTTGTAGATCTTAGTGAATGCGTTCACAAGCAGCAATAGTGTCTTCCGGATCGAAAGAATAATAAATTTGTGTATCATCTGCATACTGAAGATATTCGTAATATTTTAAAATATTACATAACCCCGAAGAATAAATAATATAAAATAATGGGCCTAAAATAGATCCTTGAGGAACACCATATTTAATAATTCTATAATTTGATATTTCATTTTGTAAAATAACACACTACCGTCTCTCCTTTAAATAACTTTTAATAAATTCTAACGCAATTACTCCAAAACCAAAATGATATAACACAATGATTAGCATATCATGATTTATACTATCAAATGCCTTAGAGAAGTCTCAAAGAATTAGGGCTGTTAGCTTACCTATGTCAGTAGCTCGAATAATATCATCAGTCACCTTAGATAACGCAGTAGTACAGCTATAATTATTACGAAATCCAGACTGATTATTTGGGAATAAATGATATTTATTAAAATGAGCTCTGATTTGATCATTTGCAGCCTTCTCTAAAACAGGAAGAATACTTATGGGTCTTATATCCTTCAAATCTTTTGGAATGTTAACTTTACCAATTGGTTTAACGTAAGCTACTTTCCAATCGGATGGGAATACACCCTGAAGTAAACAAGCATTGATTATATGTGTTATAAATGGCACCAATAGAGGACAACACAATTGCAACATCAAAATGTTAATACCATCATTGCCTGTCGCTTTAGATTTAATAGAATTTAAGTATTTACGAATATCCTCATCCTCTGACAAAAAGAAAGGCTAAAAAAGATCAAACAATTTTTATTTCCTTATAATTTAGAGTAATCAAATATTTTAATAACATAAGTAACAAGGCAGCGGCAAATAGTGCTAACCTTCGAATGTCTATTTGAATACCAAGAACAACACGTAAGGAAGAGGCACATTAAAACGAGAATATCTTCTTGCTTAAACTACAGATTATCGTGTTTGTATTTTTTGTAAATACTGCAAGTTTTGCGCTTTCTAAAAATGTATAACACATATATAGTGCTGAATGAAACATTTCCAGGAAACCTATTTGAAATGTCAGTATGAGTAATTCAGTCGAAACAATATTCTAACTTTCTGCATTTCAACAATTCATTTTACTAAAATTCGGTTATAAATAAAAAAATTATATCGAAATTAAATTACTTGTTCATTAAACTATTTATTTTCGTCAAAAGAATGCGGGAAAACCTATTTTCGCAAAAATTATTTTTGAGATGGCGTTGTATGGAGGGTTCCTAGCGTGTGGCGAACAGTCTAGCCGGTGAATTGCCCAACCGGTGAACCGACCACCGTCAAAAGGGTTCAGCAGCGAACCGTTTTGCCGACGAAACGTCCTACTGGTGAACCGGTCACGGCGAAACGTCCCATCCTCGTTTCCAATATATGTTGCCTCATCTACGGGGTGATTGTAACTAATGCTCTAAGTTTATTTAACTTAACATGAAATTCCCGTATATGTGAATACCTATTTATCTTGTTCTAAAAACCTCCTCTTGATAATGTTTATTTTATGCAATTCAGCTTTCCTAAAAATGTATCTCCTCCACCGTCAAACGGAAAAATAAGGATTTGTTTTTCCTTAACTTTGATTAACGGCAATTTGTGCGAATTGAATATTTCCTTTTTCAATTTTGTTTCTGATGTTTTAATTTTACTTATTAGTTTGTGGTAGAGCAGTTTACTTTTACATATGATTATACAGAGTGATTCTTTAGTTCTGTTATCCAATCTGTAATGTAATTTATGAAAGGGAAATTTAGGTGTAATAAAGAAATCTATTTGTTACTTACATAAGAGATTTAATAAAAACGTATTATTGCTTACAGCTGCAAACAGTTGTTAAAGAATATGATCAAAATGCTAACCCCTTGCGCTCGGACCCTTTTCAGCATATTAGTAATAATAATAACCATTTATTTAGCAAATATTGCTAGACAATGTAAAATACAGAAATGGAAGACAGTAAGTAAAACAATGTATAAGATTAAAATTAGGGT
>JAHWXV010630750.1:0-12929 GCA_024586415.1 Phrixothrix hirtus | reverse complement strand
TAATTCGTTCAAAGCCATATATATGACTTAATATGTATGCAAAATTTCAGCTGTTTATATCAATAAACAAACGAGTTATCGATATTTGATCAGAAACAGAGCTTAATTTTCCATAGTGCGCCGATGCGTTTAAAAACCATGTTTTAGAGCTGTCAAACTGAATGGCAAAAAATTTTTGACAGTTGGTTCGAGATAATAAAAAAGTCTATATATCATAAGGGAGAATATTTTGAAAAGCAATAAATTAATTTTCAATGATAAATTACAGTTTCTTTATTATTAGTATGTAATCCATTAGTGAAGGATTTATTATTATTTTTATTTAATTTAGTTTAAATTGCGTGATTAAATCATAATTTGGTAAGAAAGCTATTAGGGAAGTTTTTCTAATTTAAAATTGCACAGAAGACCATAACTGTTTAATACTAAAGTATTTTTATAATATTTTATTTTTAACCTTAATACTCATTTTAATATATCTAAAATAATTTGTTTCAATTTGTAATTGGAAATTATACCACAAAGTAAACAATTATTTTACACATCGTGATATTTACATTAAAATGTTAAGAAAGTGTAGTTTCCGATTTGGATTCTAAAATCCTTAAAAATCGATATTTTATGATAGAATTGCTCACATATTCTAAAAATACTGTAAAATGTGTAATTACTATGTTTAGAAACTGTGTCATTAAGCAGGATTATTTGAACGCTTAGAATGGACATACATATGTGGCATAAAGTATACCTGAACATCCAAAATGATGTGCATTTAATTTGAGTTTAACTGTACAAACGTTTCTTTAAATTTGATGATAGGAATGTAATGAGTAAATTATGTATGCACGCAATATATGTTGTAAGCCAATACAAAAGCATTTTCATTTGGTGTCCTAACATTTGAAAGTTTGTATTTTTGAATATGCCACGGTTGTAATAAAAATAGGTTGTATAATTTTCGAAAGTTGCAACAATTTAACGAATGTAATTATAACCTAATTTTATAGTCAAGTTTGAATTTAAATTTACAGATTCCAATCATAATTCCAACATTCTTCAAATTTCCGAGCTCACATTAGGATACAATGAGAAATAGAAATTTGAAAATATTCAGTTGCACGAAAGAAGTCCTGTAACTATCCGTCAAGTTCCCAAGTGACAAAGGATAATAAAGTGTGGTGAATAATTTACTTTAATATGCATTTAATTTATTCTTATTTGTTTATTTATATCAAATTTTATTGATCGTAGTTATTTGTATTCTATAGTTTATGAAATAATTTATTGAAATCTAATTGATCGCTATTAATCGTATACTTTGGCCATAGCACTGCATATTTATGTACCTAAATTTCACCGTTTTGTGATAAAACTTCTTTTGCGTATTTTATAAGATTTGAAAGGAAAGATTTCGTTATTTGCAGGATAGGAATTCAGTAATTTCTAAATGTGTAATGTTTTGACAGGAAAAAATTATTGTTCTTTGGTGTCATTATACAGGGTGTCTAAAAATAACGTTTGAACTACTTGTTTTGTTAACCTTTCATAATGTAATTTATAAAATTGCTTCATTGAAAACCCAAATTCATTTACAGTTTACATTACATGTTCAAAATTTCTTCCGCCAGTACGTACACAATGCAAAAAATTATCCTGAACTCGTAATGAAAAGTCCAGATCTCTGCGAATTCCAATATCAGCAACGAAAATGCGTTCCACAAATGGTCTTCAATCACGACTTGATTAATATACACAGCATTTTTATGCAACCCCATAAACAAATTTTTAAGAATTGAACCATTATTATCAATCCAACTTTGAGGAATATTAAAAGGTCTCCTACAGAGGCAGTTACATATAACGGTGTGCCATCGTGCATAAACCACATAGACATTATTATTACAAGAGGCAAATCGTCACGGGCCTCTTCCAATGTACTTACGAAGAATATTAAATATGAGGCACCACCTAATTTCCGCGGTAGCATAGAAGGACCTATTGTAGCGTACATATTTACTGTGTATTTTAACTTTTACCATAACTTACATAATTCTAAATAATTGTCTGTTTATACCTAGTTTACAAATTTCATTAACTATTCTAATTTAATCCCGGAGAGGGGGTAGGCCGCTTCTATTTGTTTTTGTCGATGTGTCAAATTGATTTTGTTAAATAATTTGAGAATACGATAAAAAGAGAAAGTTTGGCAAAAAAAAAGATTTTATCTGTGGTACATTATCTAAGGTTTGACGGTTAGAAATTTGAATAATTGTTGTTCAATTTAACTAACTAGTGTTCCGATAAAGTCTTGCGAGATAAAGCAGTCCGGTAGTTTGTTGTGTCCCTTTGAATTTTCAACGGTAAGTATTTCACTTCCCGGATACATCCGTTTTAGGTTTTGTGGAATTTATTTTAGGAAATACCATAGAGGTCAAACATATTTGGTGCGAGCTAGGCGAAATTAAGTTGAGCATTTCAGTTCCCCTTCCGGCTACTGGAAACAGTCAGCAGCGCCCAGTAGCAGGGATAAGTCACCGATCGGTTTGTCCATCCTACGGACTGGTCGCTGGACTACTGTGTTTGATTTAATTCTGAGGCCTACTTGATATCAGCTAAGTGAAAATTGATTTTACCTTATATGTCGGAACAGTTTTGATTCATTTTACATTTTTAAAAGACTTGAAATTTTATCATATAAACATAATATCATTTCTAATTAAAATAATTTTTTTTGGTTAACCAAAAAAATTGTTTTAATTATGAATAATAACTGTGAAAGTTTCCATAAATATTTATAATATCATTTCAATTTGTAATTCAATTTAAACTTTAAAAATTTGTTCTGTAAAGATTGCAGGAGATTTTTGCTTGCGTTAAAAACAATTTAACTACCTTACGGCTTTAGATATTTGAAAGTTGAAGCTTCGATAAATTAAACATCTATTTCCATATTTTTATGTTTATTAGATTTCACTGTACTATCTTTATGGTTAAACATCCTGCATTCGTTTTAAATTTACTGCTTGTTGTATACTGCTACCTTTCATCTGTATCAAGTTTCTCCCTTCCTTAAAAGGGCAGTGGAGCCCAATAATTTAATTTGTTAGCCCGAATAAAGAACAGTTGGTAAAGGTACGTGACTTATCTTACTTTAACTCTAATCTACGACCTGCTCCCCAAATTTACGCTGTCAGCTGCGAGTTGGCTCTAATAAGTTATTCATAAGAACAAAAAATGTTACACTATTAAGGAGTTGCTCAATATTTCCGCTCACACATTAATATTAAATCTCGACCGAAATCGCGTTGTCTGCATGATATGAAGATTAATGCCATCCCAATAATGTTTACTGTGTAAACTTAGTACACCTCATGTGTAAAACAGTCCTCGTCCATAAACATAACTTTAGCGCAAAGACGAGTATACAATTCCTTTTGATTTCGAAAGCATTCACAATACAAACAAAGCGGTTCATAGTCATTTTCTGTTAAATGTTGCACTCTTTGCGTATTCTTCTCTTGTAAAACTCGATGTACCATACCACGAGAAATTTGCAGTTCATGGGTAAAATCGCGAGTGCTGCGCCTGGGGTGTTTTTCACCAGTTATAAGACCTATAATGCATTAATTATTAATAGAGATTTTTCAGCGTAAATAATTGGCCTCTAAATGAAGTATTGCCTATTCTTCTGTAGTTAAATTTCATTTCCAACGTCCCTGTCTTTGTACACTTTGTAAAATTGCAACCCTAGGTGGTAACCGTCTATGAGGAAACCGACTAAGGTATAATTGCCTTGAATGATTAATGTTATAGATACATTTACCATATATTAAAATAATTTCACTGCATACTTGAAGAGTCGACATTCTAAATATTTTTAAAGACACGTGCTGTTAATAAGAATGTTAATGATAAACTGAAATGAATCTGCGTTATTTTTTTCTCTTTAACCGTAGTTAAATACAAGGACTTATGAGTTGTTTCAATTAGCGAATATAAATTACTACTGCAACTATTGTTCCGTTATTATTGTTTAACACGCCGCGGGGCGGAAGTGCAATCATACCGTAATATTACATTAATATTGCGAAAACTATACGTGTTTGCAAATAAATTTAGAAGACAATTTTATTCTGCAAGTTATAAAGTATCCACAGTCTCCTTAATGTTAGTTGTCATTGGGCCACCCTGTAGATACAGTTAAACTTAGATTATGGACTAACGGAACGAATGTGGCTTCATGTCCAATTTGCAATCTTCATATAATAATTATTGTTTTATTTTATACGTAAATGTATGTTTTATACATATATGCCTTACAAAGGCTATTTTTGACATGTTATCGAAATCTAAGGTTTGTATCCATGTATACTCCAAGGTTCTTGGTGCAGTCGACCATAAATATTGAGATATCATTAATAGAAAATTTTGCTTGGTATTTAAAGTCATTCGAGTCTTTTTTGTTGCCAAAAATTAAAATGTGTTCAAAAACCTCACTTAAAGTCTGATCAATCATTCCACTTGCGAGAATTCAAAACTTTTAGGAAAGATCAAGTACCAAATGCAAGGGCAAGAGGAGGCGTCATTACCTTTATGAGGGAAAATGTTCCATGTACGCAGATTGATATTCAAACCTCGGTACAATTAGTGGTTGTTCAAATATATTTCCCTTCAAAGATTACCATCTGCAATTTATACTTACCAGATTTCACTTGGCGCGCTGACGAAATAAGAAACCTGATTACCCACTCCCTGCCCCATACCTTTGGTCAGAGACTTTAATGCTCATAACTCATTATGGAGATCGCTACACCTAGATGCAAGGGGAAGGATTATAGAGAATGTTATTGAAGAATCTAGTGTGGTAATTCTCAATACTGACGGAGGTACTTACCTTAACTCGCGATTTAATAATTTTTCTGCCTTAGATCTAACAATGTGTTCTCAGCACCTGGCATTAAGTGGCCCTTTCTCAGTGAGTGCTGCTGGTCTGATCACTTTCCGATATACATCGCGTTTGCAGCGAAGGTAATCAATAACATACAACGGTAAAGGTGGATCTGTAAGAAGGCGAACTTGCCTATTTTTGTGAATTCTTTCCGGCGGTCACAATATCTGTAAATATATAACAATCGGTAAGGGAACTAACAGAAGCTATTTTAGAAGCATTTGAAGAGGCAATTCGAAAGTCTAAGGGAGTTTACTGCAACTGTAGCGTTCTTTGGTGGAATGATAAAGCTAAACATGCCGTTTTAAACAAAAAGAGGGCTTTTAATAGGTTCAAAAGTAATCCTATAACAGAAAACTTAATCACATTTAAACGAAACCGTGCAGCAGCTAGAAAAGAAATATTGTCAAGCTAAAGGGAACTATGGCAGCAATATGTCAATACAATGACCACAATGACAACCCCCTCTGAGGTTTGGAAGAAGCTGAGAACCATAAAGGGAAAACAGTTCGTTAAACCCACTCTAGCACTTGATATAAATGGGAGAATTGTCGTCAATCCGCAGGAAATCGTACAAGAGTTTGCAAACCACTTCATACAAATTAGCAGCTCTGCAAACTACGACCCAGCTTTTCTTATGAATAAGCAAAGAAGCGAAATCTCATTATCGTTTAACGCAGCAAATGTCTCGCCATATAATGAACCATTTACCATGAAGGAATTCCAATCAGTGTTAGAGAAAGCCAAAAATTCTTCCCCTGGGCCGACACAATTCCGTACGAAGTAATTAAGCAATTGCCTAGCTACACCAAGGAAAAAGTACTACAATTTTTTAATGAAATTTGGATAAAAGGCATCTATCCCCAATCCTGGAGGGAAATAGTTATTACACCCCTGCTCAAGGAAGGTAAAGATGCTATGTTAGTTAACAGTTACAGGCCTATTTCTCTTGCTTACTGTCTAAGCAAGCTATTAGAAAAGATGGTGGGTACCAGGTTAATATGGCATCTAGAAAAACATAACTTGTTCTCTGAGTCGCAGATGGGATTTCGGAAAAATAGTTTAACTTTAGACCATTTAATATATCTAGAAAATGCTATACAGCACAGATTTTTCAAAAGAAATCATCTAGTTGCAGTATATTTTGACTTGGAGAAAGCTTACGACACGGTATGGCGATACAAAATCAATAAAACCATCTATAGTTGGGGCATTAGAGGAAATTTCCCAATCTTTATCCAAAACTTCCCCGTAATCCTAGCTTCCAGGTACGAATTGGTGAAACGATATCCGAACCGCGATATTTAGAGAATGACGAAATTTAGTGGTTTTCGAATTTCCATTGCGAAGTCACACTGTGCATTTTTGCCGGTTAAGATTACCTCATAACCACCCCAGAATAAATTTAGAAAACCACCAATTACAATGTAAGACCGAAACAAAAGTTTTAGGCCTTACATTAGATAGTAAATTGCTTTGGGCAGCACACATTAAGAATATCGCAATAAAATGCAAGAAAATATTAAATCTCCTAAAATCTATAGCAAGCATTAACTGGGGCGCCGACAGAGAACTACTCCTACGAGTTTATAGGACCACGGTATTATTAAAGATAGATTATGGCTGTATAGTCTAATCCTCAGCTCGCAAGTCACACCTTCAGGTATTCGACAGAATTCACGCGACTGGATTAAGATTAGCAATAGGAGCATTTCGTACAAGCTCACATAAAGCATTAAGTTGCGAAGCTGGAGTTCCTCCTTTAGAATTTAGGAGACAACGTTTCTTGTTAAGCTACACTTGCAAGATTTTATCCCAAAAACATCATCCAAATTACCCAAAAGTCCTCGATGAAGAACAAAATATAATGTATAGTACCCGACCTACAAGTACGAGACCAGTTGGTACTAGACTATCCGAGCTATTAAACAATCTGAATGTGGTCCCTCCAAAAGTGTATCAATATTCGCCACATGGTCTATATGGTCTCTGAAGCTTCACCTTGAAGGGACAAAGTATCAAAAAAGTGAGGAAAACTAGATCATAATGAAGGTGGAGTTTCTAACAGTTATAAACACCTATAGGGAAGCATTACTTATTTACACTGATGGCTCTAAAACTAATCAGGGCGTTGGTAATGCCATTGACGTTGCCAAAAGGACATTTAGCTGGACCCCTATGGCGAGCATTTATACTGCTGAACTATTTGCTATTTTAAAAGGCGTTGACTACTATAAAAACGATAACAGTACGACGGTTATTATTTGTTCAGCCTCTTTAAGCGTTCTTCAGAGTATAAATAGCTTTAACAATCCAGATCCACTAGTTCAAGCAATCACATCACGAACCGACTGGTTAATGAAAAATAGAAAGTCAATAAGCTTCGTTTGGGTATCAAGTCACATTGGAATACTTGGCAATGAGCTTGTAGATGCAGGCGGTCAAATTAGCAACACATGGAGACATAGAAGACGTTCAAATTCGTCAAACAGAGGTAAAAATGTATTTACACAATAAAATTACCCAACGATGGCAAGAAGAATGAAACAACATTGATACAAAGTTAAGAGGCATCAAACACGATATAAAGCCTTGGAAAATATTTGCTTTTCTTACTAGAGGAGAACAAGCAGCCCTTAGAAGGTTAAGAATTGGGCACACAAATCTAACCTCCATGCACTTACTCTTAGGACAACGCCCACCAAAGTGCAATAATTGTCATTTGCAGCAAACGGTGTAACATATTCTGATACACTGCCCCTATATGATGCAATTCGTAATAACCTACAGTTACCACGGAACTTGACCTTATCCCTAACCAAAGATCAACATATGAACAAGAAAATTTTGGAGTTTCTCAGGACTACTGATTTATTTAGGAAAATTTAATACCAGCAATAGAATTGAATAATATCGAGCGAATGGACAAAGCAGTCGATGCTCCTAAGCACTAAAAAGAAATATTCCTACTATTATTAACAGCACACATCATTCATTGTAATATGTCTTTTTATTTGAGTTACAAAAAAAAGTTTCGTGTAAATCCTGTAAGGTTGTAAAAAATATTTTTAGAATTATATCAAAAACTGCGCAATTGCATACTTATACTTTCTTAATTAGAACACCGTGTTTAAGAGATTATTACGGTGTCGAGGAACTTCTATTACTGTGAACCACAATAGGTGTATACTGTTATATAACAAGTCCATCTTCAGTACTTTAGCAAGTTTGACTTTAAAGAACCAAATAGCTTCTGCACTGAAACTATGGATGGTTTTATTGATTTTGTATCTCCATATCGTGTCGTAAGCTTTCTCCGAGTCAAAATATACCGCAACTAGATGATTTCTTTTGAAAAATCTGGGTTGTATAGCATTTTCTAGAAATATTAAATGGTCTAGAGTTGAACTATTTTTCCGAAATCCCATTTGTGACTCAGAGAACAAGTTATGTTTTTCTAGACACCATATTAACCTGGTACCCACCATATTTTCTAATAGCTTGCTTAGACAGCAAGCAAGAGAAATAGGCGTGTAACTGTTAACTAGCATAGCATCTTTACCTTCCTTGAGCAGGGGTGTAATAATTATTTCACTCCAGGATTGGGGATAGATGCCTTTTATCCAAATTTCATTAAACAGGTTGTGGTAACCAGGGGCATATACAGAAAAATTGTCAATATACTATGAGCAGTCCTAATGATAATACAAAACACTAGGAAGTAACCATCCAAGTGGCATCGATAAAACATAAACTGGATAGTCTTTACATGAATTGAACAATTTCCGGGAAGAATTGCAAAATGCTGCTAGATACAGGAGCAACAAATAAAATACTGAAACCAAGCATTGTTCAGAATGGAAGATTGCTACCTTCACAGCTCTGATGGCGTACAGCTACAGGAAACCGTGCAACTGTTCATGGTGAAGTTATTACAGATATTAAGATCGGTTGTAGGAAGTGCACATATCTCGTGCTAGTAGCTGATATTCAAAAACCTGTCATATTGGGTATGGGTATAGTATCTGAGTTTGGCTTTGTCTTAGACTTGAAGAAGCATATCATACGAATTGACGATGAAGAGATACCCATCAATCAACGAGATGACTCTGCAATAAAAATGGAGATTTCTGGGCAGGATGCGCAGGAATCCTAGGAGCCAGCAACATAAATATTGGTAGTAGTATTCTAGCTAGAAGAGTGTTGATGAAGCCCAACGAACAACACCTGTTCGCTTGATGAACACCAATACCTTCCAAATAACGTTTTAGAAGGGCACCAAATCATGTACATGCACATCTATCTCATCTGTGGTTTATTGTACAAAATTCAGGTAGAAGGTTTTGCCCGTAAAGAATTTGTCCAAGCTGCATGCCACGCTCGAATTTTTAGAAAATGCTTTAACCCATGAGCAAAATAAAAACAGACAATTAATACAACAATATCCTGTCATATTTCCACAGATGACGGTTTGTAAAGAAGAACAAATGTTGTGACGCGCAAAATAAATTTCGGTGATGACCAACAAATACATCATCGACTATGGAGGTTGCCTTTATTCAAAAGAGAGGAAACTGAACAGATAATCAAGGGCATGGCCTATTAAGGGTAATAGAGCCATTCAGTAGTTCTTGGGCGCCGCCAATTGTACTAGTTAGGAAAACAGATGGTAGTACTCGATTCCGTATGGATTAGCGTCGTTTAAACAATGTAACCAAAAAGGGCAACAATTCTCTATCTAGAATTGACGACACATTAGACACGCTTTCCAGTTCCAAATGGTTTTCGATTCTATACATGAAAAGTGGTTATTGGCAAGTTGGTATGGAAGCTGCACATCGGGAAAAGATAGCATAATCTATTTTATCTAGCTTCTGGTAGTTCACAGTGATACCTTTGGCTTGTGAAACCTACTACCGGCGTTTGAAAGGGTAATAGAATTGATTCTGAGAGCGTTGTCTTGGCAAACATGTCTAGTATATTTGGACGATGTCATAGTTATTCGAAAATCCTTCGATAAACAACTGAAGAATCTGTAAGAGGTGTTTCAAAGACTACAAAGTGTACATTTACAACTTGGTCCGAAAAAGTGCAACTTGCTTCAAAACATAGTGAAATACTCGCGTCATCTAGTTTCAAAAACAGATGTGGC
The DNA here is from genome assembly GCA_024586415.1 of Phrixothrix hirtus. Classification (NCBI taxonomy): domain Eukaryota; kingdom Metazoa; phylum Arthropoda; class Insecta; order Coleoptera; family Phengodidae; genus Phrixothrix; species Phrixothrix hirtus. Next base: position 2,829 of record JAHWXV010630750.1, on the reverse strand, counting down.
AGCTGACCAAGAGGAAACTAAGTCCGTACGAGAATGGCTACAACCGAAAGATAAACATGAAATAAGAAACTTGTTAGGGTTATACACTTACTATCGTCGATTTGTACGTGGATTTGCAGATATTACAAAACCACTTACAAAACTTACTGAAGAAGACCAGGCATATTTATGGAGCAATGAACATTGATAACGGCACCTATACTCAATTACCCTAGAACAGAGGGAAGATTTGTCTTAAATATCGATGCTAGCTACGTTGGCATCGATGCAGTGCTATCACAAATTTTAGTATATTTTCGCATAGTGCTGTCCAAACCTGAGAGGAACTATTCTGTTACGCTTAAATAATTAATAACAATCATAAAGTCTGCTGAACACTTTTACAAATACCTTTACGGGTGATATTTCGTATTAAAAGCTGATCACGCAGTGTTGAAATGGCTCTTGCAGTTTAACAATCCAGAAAGTTAAATAGCGAGATGGATTGAACGGCTACAAAAGTATGACTTTGAAGTTCAGCATCGTGCCGGAAAAATTTATAGAAATGCTGACGCTTTAGCAAGACAGCCTTGCACAGAATATTGCAAGCATTGTACTCTGTTGGAGTCAACTATTGGAGTCAACAGTTGAAGAATCTCTTGTCAACCCTACTACTGTAAGTAACGATGGCTGGAACCCAGATAATGTCCAACAAGATCAAGGAAACAACCCAGACCTTGATGTACTATTAAAACGGAAGAATCAAGTGGAAGACTAGGTGGGGAGAAAGTGGCCTCATTTAATACCATTGTTAAAGCAGTCCCACTGGGACTCCCTACGACTTCAGAACGACCTTTTAGAAAGATCCCTGGAAAATAACGATGCAAGCAAAAGACGAATGCAATTGGTGGTTCCGAAAAAACAGAGTAGCAGAAAATCTACGACGGTAGCATGATAGTCCACCAGGAGAGCATATGGGAGTAAAGAAAACTCTAGAAATGGTCCGTGAGAGATTTTATTGGATAAACTACAAGGATGATGTTAAGGAATGGTGTCGAAAATGTGTAATATGTACATCTGGGAACGGTCCGTTGGAAAGGCGAAAAGCACCGATGCGGCAATATAATATGAATAGTCCATTTGAAAGAGTAGACATCGATATATCTGGTCCATTTCCAGAAACCGAAGCGGGAAATAAATACATCTTGGTTGCAATGGACTATTTTAGTAAATAGACGGAATCATACGCTACACCTAATCAAGAGGCAGTTACAGTGGCTGAGGGCTCGGTAAAAGAGCTGTTTAGCCATTTTGGGATTCTTTTGGAATTATATTCAGACCAAGGAAGTCGGCCTTGTTCCAACGCCTCTGCCAGCTCTTAAAGATACGCAAAACCAGAACAATTTATTTTACACAGTCAGATTGAATGGTAGAACGCAAAATAGATCCATGGAAAAATATTTGTCAAAAGTTGTCTGAGACCATCAAAGGGTTTGGGACCAGTACTTACATCTGTTCCTGGTGGCATATCGATCAGCTAAGCACAAAACGGCAGGAAAGATCCCAGCTAGAGTGTTGTTTGGGCAAGAAATTAGATTACCGTGTGATTTGGAGTTTGGCAGCAAGCCTGGAAGGAAGAGGTTGCTGGAAATGCATATGCTGAAGGTCTTCAAAAAACACTAAACTCAATTCACGAAAGAATTTGCAACAACATCCAGATTCCAAATGATCGAATGAAATGCCACTATGATGCTAGTTCCAAAACAAGAGGATCTGAATTCGATGACCCGGTTTGGTTATACCAACCTCAGCGACGACGAGACCTATATCACAAATTACAAGAACGTAATGCATATTTTTGCTATTTTCAGAAGTTCTTCTAAATCCTAAGCAATAATTGAATTATGAAATGTTATCCTTCACATTCCTATTTTTCACGATCTTAGTGTAGGCATCCATCCCTATCTAGTAAACTTAATAAATAGAAAAACCTCTTTACCACTTATAATGTTGCCCTGAAGCGTAGTAAAATAATGTAAAAGCGTAATTAAAGAATTGCCACAATTAAACGCGTGTTCCAAAATAGTGTAATACCGGAAATGTAAGAAATAAGACAATAATAAACACTTTGGACACTTTAAGGCTGAAACAAATAAGTGCATGCGCACTAACCTTTTATATAAAACGATCATATAAATAAAGTTTATTTCCAAGTATGTAGCGTACTCAGTGGACTGAACTGCAGAGAAATACAATATCAAGTTGTTTAAAAACCCATATCTCTAAACAAATTGCTCCTAAAAGACCCGAAGTATGAACGTTAATTCAAAATATTTAGAATTCGTTTTAAGGAAAGAGCTGGAGTACAATAAGACAATTGTCTCTAATTGGTATCAAAAAATGTAATTTTTTAATATTTGCCATTGTGCTCTAATATATCAGCAGAAAGTTATTTTATGGATATGTTCGTTAACGTTACCATCTTATTTCTTTTTTATCAAATAGCTTTTTAGTACTTTTGTGGATTTAAAACGTTTTAACACATAATGTATTATGTAATATTATATCATCAAAATATTTATTTGCTAGAATGGGTCAAATAAAATCAGAAACCAGTTTTATTCTATTTCGGCTCCTATAGATCATTATCAGAACACCAATAGTTAAGCGCCTTTGTTTAAACAAAACAGTAAAAACAGCTTACTGAAAGTTTTCTAAATACATTATTTTGGTGGATGTCTGTGATGTCACAAATGAAATTCTAAAATTAACTGCTAAGATAATTTTAAAATGTCATTCTGTAGGTTTAAAACTAATTTAGTTAATTATAAAATTTTGTTTTGAATATTA
>JAHWXV010630727.1:0-13164 GCA_024586415.1 Phrixothrix hirtus | reverse complement strand
GTGTGAACTCTTTTAAATTTAAATTAAAAATAAACAGTTAATATAGTTAATTATTACTATTTAGGACCACCTTAAATTCAAGGGATCAATATCTTGTTAATTGTTAAGTAGATTTTACATAAGTAAATTGGGAATCCCTTCTTTTACTCTTTTGTTTCTTTAATCAATTTGTTAGTTAGTAATTAATTGTTTACAGAAATTTGTTCTAATTGTATGTAGAAGTCATATTGTTTTATTATAACCGTCTAATTATATCTAATGTTGTTATTATTTCCGAATTTTTCATAATTTCAGTAATACGTTATAATAATAACTTTCTTTCAGGAAAATAATAGATTTAAGTATTTAGGGAACGCTCATACGTTGTAAGTCTGACACTGCGATTTTATAAGGGCTTCTCCAGTGGCGTACGAGAAATCCAGTTCCTTGTAAGTTTAACTTCCTTGTCCTTAGTCTCCAATAATTCAAACTACCGTTTTCGACAAAAAGATAAGGTAGCGCCCAAAATCACGACCTTTGCCCAATTTTGGACTCTTGGAAGCTGTCCTGAATTTCTAGCTCAATTCTTAAGACCAAATATGATAAAACTTCCCCTACTTCACTGTTGCAGCCGGAGCAACGAGCTAATTCAGTACCAAAACAACAGTACCCTCGACCACCAGAGGCCTAAGACGTCTTTCGTCCGATTATAACGTCTAAAGCTGATTACAGCGGAAAGCAACCATAAGCGGAAGTCAAAGTAGTAGGTTCAAATTAACGATAGGTTAAGGCTTGATACATACAAAAAACAACCGGAAGTAATACTAGATTCATAATCAACAACGAATATAATATGCCCGATCTCATTAGACGGCAACACTAAACTAATTAATTAAGGCTTCACATAATCTAGGACTTCTAGCCTAAAACATATAATTTTATATATCTATTCTTAAAACAAGACTCGTGTTAACAGACATGGTCAACCAAACTTGACAAAAACTAGTTCCAAATCGGGTTTTATATCACATTTATCTTCTGTAAACATGAAAATGTAAATCCAATTTGGAGTGTTGTACTTTTAGAAACAGAGAAATGCATTTATTGCAGAAACTGCACTTACAAATTATGCCAAAGCAACTTACTAGGAAGTCTATTTTAAATTAAAACGTTACATACCAATGTACAAAGCATAGCGATCCCAAAAATATTTAATTAAAACATCTCCAATAATTATCCTCGTCGCGGGCCGCAAAAAGTAATGACGTGATGTGCAATAGGTTTAAATCCCCTAAAACAACTATACAGCAACCTCAACTACCAAAATAACTGAATATAAAATTTATATATATATATATATATATATATAAAATAGCACAATTAACAAAGTTACCATGACAAGGGGTACTTTCACTTAAATGGTAATGTTAACAGACAGATCTTTCGTTGCTGGCACTTCAAAAATCCATGAAACATTTACCAGACACTCCATTCACTTAAAGCTCAACAGCTATTGGACAATTGTTTTCGAATAAAATGACCTTTTCTTACTGTAACTCCACGAAGATACACCAATGTTAAACAATTGTATATGCTTGGAGTTGTACAATTTCCCGAGGAATATGGGTTTCAGCAAGATGGCGCTACAAGCACGAGCTCTTCGCGCATCGATTAATTTCACGCAGTGGAGATTTACCGTAGCCAGCAAGATCGCCCCTTTTCTTCTTTGAGGCTACCTCAAGCACAGAGTATATAAAAACAGTTCGAGAACCCTTGATGAACTCAAAACCAGGATACCGGAGCAAATGTTGCAAAATGTAATGGAAAAGTTGTGTACAGCGTTTGAAAGAATGTGTTACCAAACTGGGATGCGTTCATTAATAAAGCTCCCTGGTGTTATTATGTTATAGTTTCTATGCTGTTAAAGAAAGTTTTGTTAAAGTTTAAAATAAACACTTAATTCTCGCTATAACTAAAAATATTTCAGTTTTAATTTTTCATTTCGCTTTATAACCTCAAATTTACATTCAGCTATTGCCAAAGTCTAGTAATTATAACGTTAGAATGGCTTGAACCAAAAAACATAATTTACAGTACGTGTAGTATTATTTTATTCTTATTTTGTTCTCTTAATAATATCAAACACTAATTATATATAATTTATGATTATACGAGTAACTAACAAGATAACCATTACACATACATATAGGAATGGTATCACTTACTTCATTTCTAATACTGCACGCCTTAGCGTTCTAAAATAAACCATAGCAGTTTTATAGCAATCTAAATATACAAGTATACATCATTATTTCCACTACATTGCGTTTCTAAACCTATCAATGCTATTAATGTTTGAGAAAAAAAATATCAAATATCTTTGAAGGTCTGTGGCTTGGTATGCGAATTCCCTATGCAATAGCAGATCCAGTTAATGAGTGAAAGTCCACGCCTTATCTAGTGGCCGCGGCCTTTACAAATTCATACGTTCTCTATTGGCATGTGTGAATACCATTGATTTTATGTCTTATAAAAATCAATAGTAATACTAAAAATATGTTACCTGTCGCTTTGAGGACTTGTACTTTTCTAGTTAAACTAGAAATGATTAAGGGTCTTACACCAATTTTTACACATGGCAGGATTTTGTTTAAAGAATTAATTACAGTCATAAGCACACAACATATTTAAAAGTACACTACCTATTTTTTAATTATTATTTAAGTATGGCAAAACTTTTTGTAAGTATGTTTAGCTATTCCTTAATAATAACAGAAAGCCGTTGATAAATTATACAACTATTTATTTCGCTATAATTAATAATGGAATGTTATTTATTTGAGATATAATTCAGTTTTGTAACTATTAAAATAAGGACACAATACTTAGCTTCATAAATTAAAAATTTGTAAACAAATTGAATAAAGTTACTGCTTATAATATGAAGACAGTTAACGAATAATTTCCCTAGCATAGAAAGAAAACCTGGTACGTCGAACCAATTTTATTTTTCACTATTATCTCCTAAAAGGTGTATGTATGACAAAGTTCTGCGATGCCTTTGAAAAAAAATTCATTGTATTGTTCTGCCAGCTACTCGTTTCGAATCTGCCTCAAAAAAATAGACAAATAATGTGGAAGTCTATTCCGAACACCAAAAGAGATTCCCCAATTTAAACCACACTGTACAAATAAAATAACAGCAAAGCATATTCTTAACTAACGAATAAGTAATATTGCAATCGTTTTCGCAATAATATGCTACGTTATAAAATCAAAATAGTTCCGGAAACCATAGAATATATGTATGTATAAGAAATACATTTAGAATAAAATTAACTTTCAGGGTATGTAGGTAGACAACCCATCATACACCAAAATAAATATTTGTTTGTAATGGGATTAAATAAAATGAATTATTCTTTTGGTTGTCTCTTAATAATTAATTATAAAGTAAATGAACTCGCGAAACGATTCCTATGAAGGACAAACCTACGGTAAAAGAAACGATTAACAACGTACTTCTTCGATTTATTAATAAACTAACCGCAAAACTATGTACAATCATAAAACAATTTCTGTTCTGCCATTTTGGCCAAACCTAGTATCGTAGTATAAATCGTGTGTTTGTTTATATGTATCCTCCTTAGCATTTAAGTATGTTTCAATGCATTTTCCTTTGTTTCGAGGTTTAAAGTTACTAGGTCTTCATCATTCTACACACCCTTGTTTACAATTAGGAAATAAAATAAAATGGCTTATATTAACGAAATAAATTTTAATTGTATAGGTATTTCATCAGTAGAAGACATATTTTTTCCATCTACTTTAAATAATTTCACCACGAAGATGATTAATGAAGATTTAATTTCTCCCCATTTGTCTTGTCTGAAACAACTTATGAATAAATATAATTATCCACTAAATGCTCTAATTTAAGGTCGGTGTCCTCGTAATTTTTTGTTTCTTCGCTGTTCTTGGTATTCATATAGGATTGCCCTCAGAAATTAATGCAGACGGTAGAGCATTGATGACAACTTTCTGCAACTACAACTACAAGTCATCTTTGCAGGTAAGGGTTTTCAAAAGCGTTTGCGGAGTCGGATCTATAATTTTCCCAATCCCAATCCTGAGGAGTTGTATTAGTTCTGTGTCACTTAAGAAGTCACCTATAGCTTCAAAGCCAATGTTTGAGGTGCAGGTGCAGGATTGAAACAATTTTTGGTCAGTGCTTAGGCCTAAATATAAAATCTGAGCTCATCTATTGTCTTCTCTACAAAAATCTGCAGAATAATTTCGATTACTTTGTTTCACGATTGTAAATGCAATATGGAGATAAAAATCTGTGACATACTGTGCCTGGTTAAGGAACCGAGTGCAGAAAATTGGAGGGAACCCCCTAGAATTCGGAACTTAAATTGCATAGCTAGTGAGATTACCATGCCCAACAGCTCCAGAAAATTTTGTTGAACAAATCGGGGCGCAAACATTTGCGGAAGGTCCTCGGGGTCCAAAACACGACAGGCGCTTAGATTAGCGCATCTGTGTAACCTTGCTAGTACATTGATTCATGAACTGCAATTGAAGGAGACAACGCCAGTACTGAGACTTCGGAAGAAATAGTGTTAAGAATAATTAAAGCATAAAGACTGACAGAACATAAACCACGATGCTGGATGTGCGGTAAATGGGAACATACACAGAAAAATTGCCAAGAGTATAACAGTAATTTCGCCGATAATTCAAGACACCCGGAAAATTAAAATATCGATCTTTGCTGGTCATGCCTCGGAAGTCACCATCCAAGTAGCATCGCTAAAGCATAAATATTGGTAGTGGTATTCTAGCTAGGAGAGTGTTGACAAAGGCTAAAAAAACAACACCTCTTCGCTTGATGAATGCCAATAGCTTCCAAACGGCTCTAAAAAAAGGCATCGAGTTAAGAACGTGCACGCCTATCTCATCTGTGGTACGTTGCATGGAAACCAGTGGGATAGTTTTTCCTGTAAAGAAACTATCTAAGCTGAGTGCGACACTCGAATCCTTGAACAATGGTTTATCCCATGAGCACAAGAATAACTCTAACCAATTGATCTAAAGATATGTCAACATATTTTCCATTAATGACGGTTTGAAAGGAAGAACAAACGTTGTGACGCACAAAATAAATACTGGAGATGCCCAACCAACAAGTCAGCGACCAAGCAGGCTGCTTTTGTTTAAATGAGAAGAAGCCGAATAGATAAACAAGGACGTGGCCCGTGAAGGGATAATAGAGCCCTCCAATATCCTTGAGCTTCACCAGTTGTACATTTTCAGAATAAAGATAGTAGCACTAGATTCTGGGTGGATTACTGTCTCTTAAATAATCTAATCAAAAAGGACAGCTACCTCTACCTAAATGGTTTCCCACCTTAGACATAAAAACTCGATATTGGTAAGTTGGTATGGAAACTAAACATCGGGAAAAGACAACAATCTCCATCGGATCTGATCTCTGGCAGTTCATAGTGGTTCCCTTTGGCTTTTGCAACGTACCAGCGACGTTTGAACGACTAATGGAATTAATCCCAAGAGGTTTGTTTTGGCAAACGTGTCTAGTATATTTGTAATATGCTATAGTTATTGGAAAGTCCTTTTATGAACACTTGAAAAATCTTGAAGAGGTGTTTTAAAGACTGAGATGTGCACATCTACAGCTTAGTTCGAAAAAGTGGAATTTATTTCACAACAAGTTGAAATAGTTGGGTCATATAGTTTCTAAAAAAGGCGTGGAAGCTGAAACAGAAAAATTCAGTCTGTAGGAGAATGGTCACGAAGCTTTTTTGGGTGATGTACTTACTATCGTCGATTTGTACGTGGATTTACAAGCATCTTAGAACCCCTTACTAAATTTACCGGAGAATACCAAGCCTATTTGTAGCACAATAGCTGCCAGAAATCATTTGAAACACTTAAACTAACGTTGGTTAGTGCAGTTATCCAGTTACCTTAGAATGGAGGGAATAGATACCAATGCTTGATACTTCTGTATCGGTGCAGTGCTATCGCAAATCCAAGTCAAACAAGAATTAATTAGGTATTTTATCAATCCTGCAACGAATCATTGTGTTGTGCGCAAAGAATTGATGGCTCCTACAGTTTCAGGTTCCAGAAGGCCAAATAGCGAACTGTATTGAACATCTGAAGGAGTATGACTTTGAAGCAGAGCATCGTGCCGGAAGAAAACATCGAAATGCTAATGCGTTTTCAAGATCACTTTTACCAGAAAATTGCTAACACTGCTCTTGGTTGGAGTCAAAATACAAGAACATCTTGCCAACTACAGTAAGGAACGATGACTGATAAATCGGATAATTTCAAGCAAGATCAAGACAATTGCTATTAGAATGGAAGAATGACGGTCAAAGGCTACGTTAGAAGGAAGTGGCCCCTTCTTAATTCCGTTGTTAAAGCATATTGGACTGAATAGAATTCCTTGCAGGTTCAGGATGACTTTTTGAAAAGAACTCTAGGAAATAATGATGAAAGAGAAAGCCGAGTGCAGTTGGTGGTTCCGGAAAACAGAGTAGCCGAAATTTTGCGAGAACTGCATAATGATACATCAGAAGAGCATATGGGAGTATCGTTTGTGAACAAACATGTTGAATAAACTGCAAAAATGATGTTGAGGAGTGGTACCAGAAATATGTAATATGCGCTTCTGGGAACAGTCCGTTGCGAAGGCGAAAAGCTCCGATGCGGCAATATAATGTGGATAATCCATTTGAAAGAATATCAATTAATATAGCTGGCCAAATTCAGGAAACAGAAGCAGGAAAGGATGCATCCTTGATGCAATGGATTATTTCAGTAAATCAACCGAGGTATACGCTCTACCCAATCAAGAGACAGTTACAGTGACCGAAACCTTAGTGAAAGAACTGTTTAGCCATTTAAAAAATTTCTCAGAATTACATTCAAATGAAGAAAAACATTTCGAGTCAGCCTCATTCCAAAGCCTCTTTCAGGTGTTAAAAATTCACAAGACAAGAACAACTGCTCTTCATCCACAATCAGTTGGAATGATTGAACGCATGAATTGGACAATGGGAAAATATTTGTCAAAAGTTGTCTCAGACCATCAAAAGGATAGGGGAAATACTCGTACTATAGGTATACATATAGGTAAGCTATAAATGAAACGACAAGACAGATTTCACCTAGAGCGTTTGTTTTGGGCGTGAAATTAGACTACCGTGTGATTTGGAACTTTGTATCAATCCTGAGGTGGAGGATATTGCTAGAAATTAATATGCCGCATGTCTTTGAAAGAAACTAAATTCAGTTCATAAGAAAGTTCGGAATAACATCTAGATTTCCGGTGATCCACTATGATGTACATTCTAAAGAGGGATAATTTCAACCCAATGATCTGGTTTGGTTGCACCAACCGCAACGATGACGAGCTGTATCTGCCAAATTGCAAAGATCTTGGGAAGGTTCGTATAAAGTGGTAAAAAGTATCAACGATCTAATTTATCGAATAATGAAATTGTCCAGAGGAAAACCCAAGGTGGTTTATATGAATTGGTTAGCTCCATACGCTGAGAGGAATGCAGAGCCGGACAACATGATTGTGAACTAAGGGTGAACCATGTTGAGTTAGAAGTAGAAACCAAGAGCAGTGAACAGGTATTTGCCGAATTTATGTCAACCTACTCGGAACCTCATAAAACACGATTTAGTAAATGGTTTAGATATTTTAATTTTTACAAAGTAATAAAAATACCAAACAATTGTAACTATCAAATATGGTTAAGTGTTTAGTAATATTTTTAGTAACCTAGATATACCAACTTCGGCTTAATTCAACTTTAAATTAAAAATCTGGTGTGAGATAACACACGACTTTCTCTTACGTATATAGATATGAAAATAGTGTACACGAATGATTAACTTACTATTTGCGTTTATTTTGGCAACGGACACCGATCCAATTAACTTACGCGTAACACTACTTAACTCCAGAGATTTTCCTTAATAACTTGCTTCGACGAATTTTCTCAGAGTAACCGATTAGTTCAAGTATAAGAGCATTATAGGTGTAAGAAACGTAGTAACTTTTAAAAAATCTTTAAAGCCGTTTTCGAGAAAATCGCAAATAACGTAAGAATCACAAAGATAAAGTGGCACTTCCGGTCATTCTATTTTAACAAAATTCTTACTAGGACGTGTCAGGAAGGTAATAAACCCAAATATAAAGCTTCACTTTTCTACAACGTTTAGTTTTCGAACTACCTTGACTAAATTCTCACACACACAGATACACAGACCAATTTCTAAGAACAGGTTTTTCGGACCTATAGGACCTGAAAACTTGTATTTCCGCTAAAAACTGGACATTGAAAATTTTGACCGAAAACATGAATTTCTCCATACATATATGTAAGAGAAAGTAATAAAGTTCCTAAATTTAATTTTGTAACTGATCACGTGTGATTCGCGATTAAATGAAAGCACTGTTGCACATATTTTTAATTAAAAATATCGCATAAACAAATTAAATCCAGGGTAACAACAAAAATTAACAAATTAAAATTACATATTGCTGATAGCGTTACTATAGCGCATGGGAAATAAAATTTAAAGGCATTTGCCGTGAAACATACATTAATAAACCGAATGATCTGTCAATATCAGAATTATACAGTTTTAATTTCTTCGATCCTTTTGATTTCAAATTTTTCGAAAGCGCACCAAAGTGCTTTTTAATCTCTCAAGAAATTATTTTGCTCGTTATCGCACGAGCAATAAACTTTTCTCTCGGCATTAAAAGAGGTGCTTTAGTTCCTTGATACATAATATACTGTTAATTGGTTAATTTTTGTAGTTGGCATGGATTTGCTTTGTTTATGCGGGATTTAAACCACTTTAATTCTCTTGAAATTAAAAATTTTGCTGTAGAGGTAGAAACAAGTGACTAAATGTGGCGTTTTGATCCCAGAAGTGTAAAAAATTGTTTATTATGCAGACACTTATAAAACAAACGTTTGTGAAATAGTCAACTCACTCTTATTATAATTCATAATAATTTAGCAACAAATAATGTACAATCCAATTATGGACTACAATTCGAGTTGCATATTTGGGGTGATTTAGTGTCGTCATAGCTGACGAATAGCCCCGTACACTCTAATAGCTTTTTAGAGTAGTCCAAATTATGAAAACTGTTAAATATGTGTATCTTTGCATAAAAAATCTATGTAGCCAAAATAATTGGTGTTATTTAACTTTTGTTATTTGTAAATAAAGATTCATCTAATCAAACAGATTTAAAAACAACTTCTTTCGTAATTAATTGCTTCTTTTAGAATTTTACGTCTCTAGTTATTAATGTACTCTTATGTATATCTGCTATGATGTAATTTATTATTTATCCTAATCGCTAGGACAACTATTTTTGGTTAATATCTGAAACAGCTGTTAGCTCAAGGTAAGATAAATTGTCGATGTAATTGGGTATAAGTATTACCACATTTTTATTGTATTAAAGGTAGGAATCTTTATTCAAATATTATTTATTCTTTAGGGCTGGTATTTTATTTGCTAATGTTTTGAAAGTAACTTCATTTTCAAAGCTTGTCATTTGAGTATTTATAAATATCATTCAATCAGGGGTTTATGTAATACCACGAATAACAATGGCCAAAATAATTAGTAGTGAGTAACTTTTAAATATAAATTGAAGATGACTACGTTCTTTTCGCTCAAACCTTACACGTACATATAATACTGATGCACATTATAAATCGTATATTATGGTAAATTCAAAATTTTCAATTAAGGAAATATGATAAACCAATTATTATCATATATAATTGAATAATCATGTATTAAAGAATAAATAACTTTTCAATCGAATCATAAAATTATAAATGTCGGTATTATTTTACGCCTGTGGTGTATGCAACAATCCGTACAGAACAAAATATAAACACTGTAAATAGCAAAACTTACTTAAAATATTACTAAGATATTGATGAACTCTCCGGTGGAAATAATTATTTAATATTAAATAATGTTAAGCTTGGCAAAAAAGAAATATCATCATCAATTCCGTTTGCACAACTGATAACAGAACCGGTATATTTCAGAATTTTATACTTTATGTATTACATATGTTTATACAAATCGAATTAATATTACGTAAAAATAGTACTAAATACAGCTAAGTTTAGATGTCCTAAAATATTTACTTGTGTGTATATGAAATGTTATTTTTAACTTAAAATTTACGTATTAATGATTTACATTTTGATAAAATAGAAAAACTTGTTTTAAGTTCAATAATATGCATATCAAACTCTAATTATAGAATTAATCACTGGTAAAATAAAAATAATTATTAATTAGCTGAGAATAAGCCTTTGCAAAAAATCAGAAATTCAAAGGTTTGCCAAAGGCTTTAAATTAACTCAATAACTAAACAAGAAATGCCTGAATCAATCCTCATATAAACGCTACGTTTCGAAAACAATATCTATCTTCAATGATATGAGAGGAACTATGCCGGACTACGTGACACCTAATATCTTTTAAATTAATACCCAAAAAAGAAATATTACTCCCACTTAAGAGTATCGTTTCTCTTTGGAGTATTAATTTATACCATATTTATCTTCGTTATAAAGCACAATGAAATGGTTAAATTAATATGACACCTACACATGTGTTAGCTGCCACGACAAATTATCTTCTAAAGTCTAAAATAAAAATTATAATTAACGCAGTAAATTTAAATAGATACCGGAGTTCTTTGTTTCATAAATTATTGTTTTGTTGAGAAATTAAATGTTAAGATATTTCCATATACTGGTAAAATTTCAATGGAAAATTGCTCTTTATTTACTAATATTGTTGTCCCATGGAAAGTCGATGTACAAATAGAGAGTCACACTTATCGTAAAAAGGTCTTTGTTCAGATACAATAACTGGTCACAATGTATTTCAGAATCACTCTTCGGTAAAAATAACTTTTCATGACAACCAACCTCCTTCAAGATTTCTAGCGTATCTTTAGTTAATGTATCTCTAGTCTCTATTTTAGCCTACCTAACACCTGATTGTACTCCGATAATTACTAAGTCTAGAAGACACGCAAAAAAGATAACAAATTCATTGCTACTGAAGTTAAAAACTATTGCAAGAAAGAATAATAAAACTTAGTAAATCCTCATGGCGTGCCCGATTTTTGTTGTGCGAGTGCAAAAATTGAATCTTCTAAAGTTTCCAAATGAGCTGTTCGACATAATAGATCTTACAAATGTTTATCATGAGCAACCAATTCTGGAGTCAACAAAAAAATGTATTGCTTTTGAGGCTAGTGGTAAACTGTTTTCTATTCTTAGGGATCACTTTAGGGTTACCAATGGAGTAGCCTGCTTCTAGAGAGCGGTTGATTGAATTATTCAAGGTGACAGCCTTGAAGTGATTTTTTCGTATTTGGATGATGTAACAGTATCCGGGAAAAATCAAGAAGTACACGATAATAATTTAGGAAATTCTTTAGCTGCGGTTAAATAGAACAATCTTACATTAAATGTGGATAAATGCAAGCTTTCTGTCAGGTCTGTGAAATTACTTGAATAAAGCGATAAAAGCAGATCAAGATTCACTTAAGTCTCCTAAGTATTCCTAATGATAGTGCCTCCTTACGGTGAGCCCTGGGAATGTTTTCACACTATAGCAAAAACGCCCTTTACTGGAAAAGAAACCTTTTCCGCTAATGCAGCTATAGTGTCCCTTTTAAAGTAGAAACCAATGCATCAGATCTTGCTATCACAGCAACCCTTATCTTATCATCCACAATGTAACCCAGATGAATGTATCAATCGCGTGCCCCCGTTCTGCTTATATAACTGACACTCAGTGCAGATAGCATGAGTTTCTTCCTAAGATTTATCGTTTAGTAGAAAATAAAGTTTCTTTTGTATATGAACCTTCTAAATATATTATTGTGAACAACGGTATCTAAATGCACAATCGTGATTTTGCTTCGTTATGTAAAGGGTTTTGATACACCTTACTATGCACAATCTAAACCAACTAAACATATGAACTGCATTCTTAAAAAGATGATATTTTCATACGTACCTGACAGTTGATGTAAATATTATAGATTTTTTCGTAAAATTGGTTAAGCTGTCAAGACTTCAAATATTAGGTCGTCCAACTTAGAAATTGTTTCGCGAATTTTGGGCACGAACTCCCAACTCTATGTTTACTGGCACCTTAAATCACCTAATGTTGTTAGAGGAAGAGTATCCTCGTGAAGCTTATAAACTGAAGACGGTGAATGACAGACCAATTGTTAAAAATCGTTGTCATATTACTTTGAAATAAAGTAAGCGTTATAAACTTCGTAGGCGTCGTATTGAATTTGAATCAGGATTCCCTCAATCGAACCCTACATATTTCGTAGGAAAATCTTCCGACAACATGTGTGGGTCGATTCGAACTGAAAAGGAAAAGTCTCTCTGGACTTACCAATTTATTGATAATTCGAACAAAGGTTTGAACCTTTACATGTATACATTCATTTGGGTGGATTTACTTGCGAAATTATATTTTGTAAATGTATAAGGATACCTTCATTTTCTTTAACCGCCATGAATCAATTTTGTTTTATTTCATTGTATACAATAACTGTTTGGCTTAGTAGTGAGTTTCTGTTATTTTCGACAGAACCAACACATTTTGTTATTAATAGCCTTTGAAGAACAGTTAATTATAACACTGTATTTATGTGTTTATATTCTAGATGTCTTTATTGTTTCTTTAACCCTAGATGACCTACCGTCCTTATCCATTTGTCTTCTTTGACTCGACGACGTCCGGTCATATAGCTATCTTTGAGATAGCAGAACTATGCAGTATGCGATTTTACGCACGTGCCTCATTTATTCTTACGCATAATAAGAATCTTGTCTGTGATTTTACTTTAGCTATTCATGGTATAACTTATGAAGTTTGTACAGTGCTTTCAGATAATTCCGTAAACCACGTGATAAGTTATCTTTTGGATTCTAGGGAATTTTAGGTTACATAGTTGACAACTTCAATATTTTACGGTTTTAGTGTAATTTTAGTAATTATAATTTTCCTGTTTGTGATTTTGATTGCTGTTTCCAGGTGTTTCTATAA